>PVHX01021141.1:0-30354 GCA_004024805.1 Geosciurus inauris | reverse complement strand
CATCACTGTATTCTTAATGAGTCTATTTCCTGATGGAACAACCACCCACATGACAGTAGAGGATTATAAAGCTACATGCCAAAATGTCTGCACTTTGGCCTGCATATAGAAATGGCATCTCTGTTAGGATGAACTAGGTTATGCAGTAGTTATAACCATTAAAACCTCAGCACCCTAAAGGAAAAAACAAAAACAAAAAACCCCAAAACCCACTTACCTTTTACTCATGCTGCATGTCCATTGTGAGTTGGTTTTATCTCTCTTCCATGTCATCTTCACTCCAGGATCTAGCTCACAGAGAAACTTTTTAAAAAAATTTTTTTTTAGTTGTAGATGGACACAATGCCTTTATTTTGTTTATTTATTTATATGTGGGTACTTATTTATTTATATGTGAGGATCGAACCCAGTGCCTCACATGTGCTAGGCAAGCACTCTACCACTGAGCCACAACCCCAGCCCCACGGAGAAACTTTTCAGTTGAAAATTACCAGTTGTTCTGCAGGCAGGAAAGATAGAGTGGCAGAGCGTGCATTGCTCTTAGAGATTCTGCTTGAGGTAATTCATGTCCCTTTCCACATTTCATTGCCCACAGCAAGTCATAGGCTGCCCCACATTTAACAGGGTGAGGATGTTTAATTTCTCCACAGGAAGGGCAGTCCATTTTATTGAATAGTCATACAATCTACCTCAGCCTCAAAGCTGTTACATTTTTCATAAGCATTCTTTGGGAGGAATATTTTGAAGCTCAGAGTCAGGCATTTTACTCACATAAAGTTATATCAAAACAATGGTAGGAAAGAAACTGTTGCTCTGAGAAATATATTTGTACTCTATTGTAAAACAATTTCCCTCAAGTGTGGTTATGGGAGTGGTGTAATTTCTCACTGCTTGTCTAGGTCAACTCCTCTCAATGACTCCCCTTTGGCCCTGGTGTCACAGTTAACCTCCCTGCTCCCTCTCTGAGCACTGTGGGGCAGCAGTGCCAATATATCTCTGCCAGAGAGGTCACAGGGTCTTTCTGGTCTCAGTCCCTTTGTCCTGACCTACCTCTCACCATGAGCAATGAAGGCAAAAATCACCAGTTTAACACAAAATAGCCTTATTTTTCATGCAGTGTATTCTTCCTGTAAGAAATTTCTTTTTAAAAATGGAAGCAACTTTTTTATTTTAAGATACATTTTTGGTAAGGGCAGTTAAAAGAGTACCTGACAGGTTACTTAGTTTCCCTGAAGACTTGGTGAGTTTCTTAGCTTTTTATTTGGTGTGTGATAGGTTTAGCTTTGAGCTATTCACACTACATATGAGAAGTAATGGCCTGGAAAATCCAAAATGTAATTTATATTTATAACTTTCAAATTATTTTTGTTTTTAGTACATTTACTTTCTTAACAGAAATTGATGTTCCTAGTGTTAAAATTAGTTCAGCTTCCCAAAGGAGGCTGTGTGCTGTTGTGAGCGCAGGTCTGGTTCATGTTATATTGTTGACTGGGCAGGTTTTCTTCAACCTTCCCCACTTGTCTTTTCTGCTTTTACCATTAATCAGATATAACCTACCTAAAACTACCTACTGATTGTCCACTTCAATTTTCCCCCTCCCTCAAGAGCACTGGATGGAATCTGGATGGTTTGGATTCTTTCAGTGGAAACATTTGCCCCATAAAAAGATTTATTTCAAACTCTGAGAACCCTGTTCTAAGATTTGCCTATTAGTTAAATTGTTATGGTTTAGATGTGAGGAGTCTCCCAAAAGCTCCTGTGTGACACAATGCAAGAAGGTTTAAAGGAGAAATGATGGGTTATGAGAGCCTTAATCCAATCAGTGAATTAATCCCCTGACAGAATTAACTGAATGGTAACTGAAGGGTATGGTGTGGCTGGAGGAGGTGGGTCATTGGGATGTGCCTTCGGGATATATATTTTGTATGTGTTAAGTGAAGTCTCTCTCTGCCTCCTGCTTCCTGATAGCAGGTGAGCTGCTTCCCTCTGCCACACTCTTCCACCATGTGTTCTGCCTTATCTAGAGCACTGTGAACTGAGACTTCTGAAACTGTGAACCCCAAATAAACTTTTCCTCTGCTAAAATTGTTCTTCTAGTCACGGTTCTTTTAGTCACAGCAGTGAAAAAGCTGACTGAAACACAAATTGACAAAAATATGATAATGGATCAATGCATTTATCCTCCAAAGTAATGGAACACATTTACATTTGAATGGAGGTTTCCTGGAAAATGTGCCCTAATCCATGCCGGTACAAGACTGAAAACTTTTTTGAGCACTAATATCTGTGAGGATATCATCATTACTTATGGGTTCATTGGTTTATGTTTCCAATAAATTCCAATACTTCCACCCACTCATCTTCTCATTTGTTGAATACTAAATATGTGTCAGATACTTGGGAAACAAAGAAATCAATAGCTTTTTATGCATCAGAAGATTGTCAAATGTGTGAGCAGACCCATGAAAAAATAAAGCAACTAGACAGACTCTTTAATGGTTGCTTTGGCAGCACTGATATCTGGAGAAGTCCTGGGAGACTTTCTGAGGTAGGGTTATTAAACTGAGGCTTGAAGGATGGGTAAGAGTTGGTCCAGTGGAAAAGAAAAAGAGAAAGGGAGGCAGTCTGGTCTGGGGTGAAACTGTCAAGGTGTGGAGGAGAAAAAGATGAGGCATTTTTGGGAAAATAGTCACAGGCCCCAACTGGCACAGTTTGAGCCTAGTAAGCATGTGAGAGTGGGAGCTAGGACATGGGGTTTGAAAGGCAGGGACTAGATGGAGACAGAAAGCAACTAAAGGAAATTACTGAATGTGGTAATGATTTGTGCTTTAGAAGGACCACCCTTGGATTTGCATACCAGAGAAAACTTCACCTTAGATTAAGTAAGAAAAACAAACAACAAACTTATAATATCTTTAAACATACCAAACATAGGCAATAATGACCAATGAAACTGATTAAAATTCTAATTCATAGCTACTGTTATTCACTATGAAAAAGGTTCATAACTTGCATTTTCTTTTCTTTTCTTTTTTTTTACATTTTAAAGTTTTATTTTATTTTTCTCTTAACATTTTTTCATCTCTCAATTTTGCCACACTGAGGACCAAGCTTCTAGTGTATGAACTTTTGGGGAAAAACTCCAACTATATCTAAACCTCCACAGAGACCTTTCATCCCTTTTCAAAGACCGTTATAAAAGTAATTGTATTAGACAGGAGGAATAATAACTTGCATTTTCTAATTGAATTCTCAGAGGAACCTTATGGCGTAAAGTTATTATCCCCATTTTATGGTTGAGATGTTTTGCCCAGAGAAATTAAAAAATTTGCTATTTACTATGTAAGTTAGAAAGTAATAGAAGCAAATGTTTAAATACAAATTCTAGTTGACTACAAGCTAATACTTTTGTTACAATTCTTTTTTTTTTCAACTTTCTTTTATTGTGGTAAACTGCACATAACAAAATTTACCGTCTTAAGTAGTTTTAAGTGTATAGTTCAGTGGTATTAAATACATTCATAATGTGCAGCCATCCCTATCAATCTCCTGCCTCAATCTTTTTTGATTTCAAAATACATATTCAGGACATAGGGAGGAAAATGTATCTGTAGATATAATTCTTTGAAGAAAGATTTGCTGATTGAATGTTCTTTGCTGGGTCTGAGTTTAAGGATCAAACTTTGGGATTTAAATTGGATAGAAAAAGTAATTTATGAGGTTAGAAATGAATTAGTTTGAGAAATAAGCCTGATTTTTGTGCTTATGGTAGTGTTTGCTACAAATATCTCATTGATAAGTAGAAGAGTAATGGTAATTGTGTTAGTTTTTCCTTACAGTGAGAAAATATCTGACATAAACAACATGAAGGAGGAAAGATTTATTTTGTCTTATAGTTTCAGAAGTCTCAGTCCATGGTTGGTCAGCTCCATTACTTTGGGGCCCTGAGGCAAGACAGAACATCATGATGAAAGGGCATTGAGAAGGAAATCTGCTTACTGCGAGGCAGCTGGGAGGGAAACAGAGAAAGAGGGATAAGCTACAGCCTTGCAGGGCACATTCACAGTGACCTATTTCCTCCAACTAGGCCCCAGTGCATACAGTTTCCAGCACTTCCCACTAATATCATTGAAATATTAATCCATCAAATGGATTAATCTGTGGATGAAGTCAGAGCCCTCATGATCCAATCATTTCCCCAAACCCCCATTTCTGAACACTGCCACAATGGGAACCATGCTTTCAACAAATGAGCCTTGGGGGACATTCCAGATCCAAGTCATCACAGTAATAAAGTTGACAGAAGAATGTAATCTGCAGGTAGATGCAGAAGATGTTTGATAATGTAGAGTAAGTAATAGCAGAAATTGTACTAAGACGTTTAGAAATCTCCCCTAGTCTTCAAGTAATATGTACTGCTCTTGAGTAAGATACAGTAGAGGAAGAAAGGGGAGGAAGAAGAATGTGATAAGGAAGGGGCTCAAAACCCCAAAGGGTCATAGGTAGATGTTGGTCATTTCCCATTATTTTCTCTGATGTCTACCTGCTTACATATTACTAGTTTTCAAGCATGGAAATTTCATTGAATTTTCCACAGCATTTTTATGCCTGCTCACTTTCTTAAGAGTGATATTTGTCTAATATATTGAAAAATTACTTTAATTTCAGATTCTCCTACCAAACTGTTATTGCTTAAGATTGCAAAACAATGAACATTTATCATTTATTTCCTGCATTTATAAACATCTTTCAGGCACTGTGTGAAGTGTATTAATATTTCTTTCATAATGCATCTGTGTGGTATATTTCCAGATGAAGTGAGGTCCAAGTTACTAAACATATCTTTGGCTTTTAGAAGGTACTAAAAACTGAGAATACAATATTTCAAAATTATCTAGTTTTAAAAGTCCAAAATATCAACAAAATATTAGCCCTATAATAAAAATGAATGTAAAAATAGCTTTTGTTGTGCTATTTACATTTTAGAAATAGACATAGGATGTTACCATATTAATGATGTGCTCTTTATTATTCTGTAGTTTTAATACTACCAGTTGCCATTGGTTCACTGAGCTTACAATATCTCTATATTTCAATTGAAATTTTCTCCCACATCAGCATTTATTCCAAGGACCATTGCAAGTAAAATTCCAGTTCAAATAATTTTTAGGCGTCCACATTATAAAGTCTGCTATACTTTACAGTGAATGAAGCAGGTGTAGCCCATTACTTTACTACTTAAGAAAAGTGATAATTTATGATATGATAAACCATGTACCTAAGAATTTTATTTTGTTTAACTATGGTTTCATACTATGTTAATGTGACATATAACTGTAATGGCTTATGTTATTTATTTTCATATTCCAAATGAAGTAAAATAAAGTAAGCTATGAAAATAATATCATCACATTGGAAAACCCCCAAAGAGAAAAAGAATCTTTCTTTAACAGAAAAAGAATATATATTTCTTTACAAGATGAAAAGAATATTTAAACTATCCTCATATGCCTCCAAAAGAAAATAACAGAATCATTTCACTTTTTTAGGAACCAATTCTAAAGAGAAAAAATAGGAAACTTCTTGAAAGAAAATCAAGATATTATATTCCAGCAGTTACCTAAATATTGTAGGATGATTGTGTTTGATTGGTGAATTCTCAAAATCAAAATATCCAGTGACTGAAGTGAAACTTGCTAACAATTCTAAATGTCGTATCCACATGACATTGAGAATAATGATAGAAAATTTTCTTAATTTCTTTTAGTGGAACCATTTAGTCCAGACCGTGCCCTAAAGCACATTCTTATACCCACGGAGCATCACTTATCATTCTTTGTCTGGTAAAAATGTAATTTCTACTGCAAAGGATAAATTGGTAATTCAACTAATTTCATTTGCTATGGATAAAAGTTATCTGATATTTAATAAAAAGAGAAATTAACAAAAAAGGGACACAGGAAACTTCTGAGGGTGATGGCTATGTTCATTACCTTGATCACACTCTTGATTTCATGCATATATATACATACATCAGAATGGAGCAAAATATCCACCTCAAAATGTGCAATTTATTAATTGTCAATTTTATCTCAATGTCTTAAAAATAAATGTATCAGTATAAAAATAACAAGCTCTAATAAGAGAGTTACGTTTCTAAATCACTAATTGTTTACACAATTGAGAGACAATTCATGGGCCTTTCACATTTCTACACATCTTATGAGCAAAGGTCCTTGCTGCCTTTGTTCCAGGCTGTCTTTTCAGTGTTTAAATAATCAACAGCCTTGGAAGATAGAAATAATTTTTTTTAAACTATTAGCTTTTTTTTTTTTTTTTTTTAAATAGATGGACACAATGTCTTTATTTTTTGCTCTGTATGTGGTGCTGAGGATCGAACCAGGGCCTCACGCATGCGAGGCAAGCGCTCTACCGCTGAGCCACAATCCCAGCCCTAGAAATAATTTTTACCTCTAAATAAAAAGATAGCTTTGTTTACTGTCTAGGATGATAATGTCTCACTCTGAGGCAGAGTGGATTTATGTTTACCATCTATTATAAAAACTCTGGATGTCTTAAGCATGAGGTTTCTCTCCTATCATGCAACTGTGGCATGTGCCTTTTTAACATCACTCTTGGGGACCAAAGTATATGAATGTGGTACAAATGCTGATTCTCTAGATACTCCTATTGCTGCAAATAATAAGCTAATCTCTGACTAGAGAGAGTGGAAGAGTCTGTGTGTGTGTGTGTTTGCCAGCTTCCATAAAACTACAACTGCCCACGTTCTTGTATATATAGTAAAATTTCAGATCCTTCAAAGCTCTTTATGTTTTTGATACTGAGAATGGGATGGTGAAAGAGACATGACTTCATAGAGGAGGGAGAATGAGGACATCATTTCAGGGAATTCTATAAGTAAGTGATAATGGGCATGTTGAGCAAACTATATGGTCAGCTGCACAGTTCTACTTCACTGTTGGTTGATGAGAAGGGTTTGGGAGGTCACTGCAGGATGAGAACCAGGAAGTAATTTAAAGGTAGTTTGTCTGATTGGTGTTTGGTTGTTTTCAACTCTCCTCTGGCAGTAAGGTTCTCTTTTCAATTTGGTGGTCAGCCCCAAGTTCATAATAGTTATAACAACTATTATTAAGATTCACCTTGGGGTGACTAGAAGATTCTGATGGACAGTTATGAATATTTGCTAATAGAATGTCGAGTAGGGAAATTTCCAAACCCCATGGGCAGAAAATAGGCAAATGGCTAGTGCTTCAGTAGGTTTACTTGAGAGATGAAGGACCAGGGTATGAAATGCTTATTAAGAGTGAATGGCAACAACAGGGCCAGGCCTTAATGCTTCCTGCAATCTATCATGAAATCAAGAAAATGAAAATTCTGAGTTTCCTACCCTAACTCTCTACCCTGGCTCATGGTGGTTTTGAAGGATTCTTGGGCTTTTCTGGGAGGTTTCCTTGATTATACGCCTGGAAAATCATAGATAAGACATTCAAGTATTTGTAGTTTTACTGATCCAAATTGAGGTTAAAATGATGATAAAAGTGATCCACCAGAGAAACTGAAGCCAATTCTTACATAATTCTATGATTAGTCTTGTGTACTGGAAAACTCGTCTATTCCTTATGTTGAAACTGAGAAAGAACTTGAGAGATATTATCTTGCTAATGGAGCTACAGATGTTGTAGGTTAACGTGGATTTCTTAAAAAATTGTCGTTGTGTGTCAGTCTTCAGTTAGGCAAAGGCAATAACCCTGCTGGCCCTAAATGGAATGCCACATTGCCATCACTACAAAATCAAGGGGTTCCCAATGCTGAAATTGATGGTGTCAGTCATTAGGAACTTGCCACCTGATATCAAGTGTTGGGAAGATAGAAAGTATTAGAAGTTCATTTGATTGAGCCATGAACTATGCCACTGAAAACTGAAAGCAAATGAGTCTTGCTTACTGGTACAGGGCCACTTTTTCCTTTTTTTACATTCTTATAAAAGCCCCTCCCACACTTGTCCTCCCCCTCTTTCTTTGTCCAATTCAGCCTTCTATTCTGCCTGGTCCTGAGGGGAGAGAGAATGCCCAAATTCAGCTGATCAAATGGGGCCAAGTTTATAATGGGGAAGAGAAAGTAATACAACCATGGGCCAATTTCGTGCACTATTTTTCATTACTTCTACATTTTAATGTATGGTAGGAATTGATGTGAATATATTTGTACTTCCTATCCCAATAAGTACCAAAGAGAATTTTGATTAGGAACAGTTATATATTGAGAAGTGACAGTGGTTTTGGGAGGCTGCGATCCCAATAACCCCTTTGAACTCTAAGTAGCAACATCTGATTTTTTCCAACTTGAGCTTCTGGCAGAAGGAAGCAGTTTTCACCTGGAGGTAGCTTTGGGGCTTTAGATATATCGTCTCCCTTACATTGATACCAGATACCCCTTTGTAGCACCTATTAGCTTGATTCTGAGCTCTTCAAAGCTGAACATCTCACCCATGGATAGTTTATGATGCTCTATGCTGATATTCCTATTTTGTGGTGAACTAACTCAGATTCAATAACGAAGACAAGAAGAGCCCCGCATGTCTCACTTGCCAAATGAAATGGTAAATCCAAGACTGCTGCCAGTGTAGTCTGAGCAACATCTTAGCAGGATATGAAAATGGCACTTGTCCCTTCCCTTTGAAGGCTGAGAACCCTTTATTCTCAGAAGTTTTCCTGTATGCCTCGGTCTAGCTCAATTATAGTTCAGCTGGGCTGAAACCCAAAGGTGTAACTTGGGATGCTGTAGCAGTTTATCCTTAGCACCAGCTATATAGAACTGAAAATGGACATAATTACTCTGTACAGTGGGTAAAACACAATGGTGTTCTCATGCCTCTGGCCAATACTCCCCTTGAAAAGCCTCATTTTACCTTTACCAACGATAGATTGTAATCAGTGTCCTACTTGCTGGCATGTCACTTGGAAAATTATCACTGAGAAATTAAAGATATGTTTCTTTGGGCCCATAAACCTATGGAAACAAATTGTAGCTATCCATCAATTTTTCTGGGTCACTCATGTAGGTGTCCATGCTAAGGATTCATTTTCTTTTTTATAAAATTTTTTAAAGTGAATTTATTTATTCTACTTAGGTATACATGATAGCAGAATGCATTTTGATTCATTGTACACAAAAGGAGCACAACTTTTCATTTCTCTGGTTGTACGTGATGTAGAATCACATCATATATGCAGTTATACATGAAGCTAGGGCTATGATGTCCATGTCATTCCACCATCTTTACTGCCCCCATGCACCCTACCCTTTCCCTCCCCTTTGACTAAAGTTTCTCCATTCTTCCTGTGTCCTCTCCCTCATTATGGATCAGCATCCACTTATTAGAGAGAACATTTGGCATTTGGTTTTTTAGGATTGGCTTACTTTGCTTAGCATGATGTTCTCCAACTCCATCCATTTACCTGCAAATGCCCTAATTTTATTCTCTTTCATTGTTTAGTACTATTCCATTGTGTATATATAGCACAGTTTCTTTATCCATTCATCTATCAAAGGGCATCTAGGTTGGTTACAAAGTTTAGCTATTGTGAATTGAGCTGCTATAAACATTGAAGTTACTGCGTCACTGTAGTATGCTGTTTTTAAGTCCTTTGGGTATAGACCGAGGAGTGGGGTAGCTGTGTCAAATGGTGGTTCCATTCCAAGTTTTCTAAAGAATCTCCATACTGCTTAGAGCACTAATCTCCAGGATATATAAAGAACTCAAAAAACTTAACGCCTAAAAAACAAACAACCCAATCATTCAATGTGCTAAGGAGCTGAACAGATACTTCTCAGAAGAAGATATACAGTCAATCAACAGACATATCAAAATATGTTCAACATCTCTAGCAATTAGAGAAGTGCAAATCAAAACTAACATTTCATCTCACGCCAGTGGTGAGATGGCAATTATCAAGAATACAAATAACCATAAGTGTTGGCAAGGATGTGGGGAAAAAGGCACACTCATACATTGCTGGTGGGACTTCAAATTGGTACAACCAATTGGGGTTCATTTTATGATAAGAACAACTGGAATTAAGCTATGAATAAAGTCTGTCCTTGATCAGATAGCTATCATTGCATCCTGGATCCATCATTGTCCTGGACATAGAAACACATTAACCATCATAGAGTGAGTACAAATGAAAGAACTCTTGTGTTTCTGATACAGAGCTGCCTTCTGCATAGAAGACTTATATTAATAAAAATTAACCCATTTGTCTTGCAATAAAGGAAGTCATGTCACATGGGGCTGGAACCCTTACCCACTTCTGGCAGGCTGACTTTATCCTGGGGTTAGTGTTGCTTCTCTGCTGTGGACACTCTTTTTTTAGGTTATGAAATTGCCATTCCTGTTTGGTTAGCTAACTATGGCCATACTATAGTAGTTCTTGAAAGTAACTTGCATCTTACGTTTGGATTCTTGGACCATTTGATGGGCTGATTGTCAAAGTACGTGTGGAGCTTCTATGCCTCTTTCTATCAATAAGAATTGTTCAGAACTGGAATGATTTCCTCAAAAGTTGGCTGGAAAGAAACCAAACTGTCTCATCTCCTTCTGGTCCATATATATTAGCAAGGTGGTCAGTAATGTGGCTGACCCCAGAAAAGGGATCATCTTATAGAGATTTCATTTTATAGGTTATAGAGAAATTTTCTTTTGAAAGTTCAGGATTAGACCATGACTACTCCTGAACACGATGCTCCTTTCTATCCCCAAATAGCAATGCCAGAACAGCCTTGTTGAGACACTTTCTTGATGGCCGGACAGCCAAAGAAGACCTCCTGATGGTTTCAAATTAAATTCTGTTTCAGCCACTTTGATTCTCTTGTTTGATCAATGTGATTTTAGATCCTAAGGACAATGACCAGTTTGTTGAATATATTGCTTGCTAACTCCCCCACTGTAGTCCATATGGAACTGTTGCCAGTTTTACAAAAATATCCTGGTCTCTTATTCTTCACAAAAGAAGATCTTGGGGCAAATAGTGAATTATTAGAGAAAAGGTGACAATGGGACATGAAATTCTGTGACAGTGGAAGGGGAATAGCCCTGCTCCTGGGAATGGAAGGTGTTAGGCCTTATGAGGTACTAGGAAGGACACATTAGTGATCTCTGATATTAAGAACCACTCCAAGAGCCTTCCCCACAAAGGAAAATTACCTGGCTGGCCCTCTTAAACTCTTTGAAATAGTCTTAATTCAACTGATTTATGCATCTGCCTCCTTTGCCAGATGGCTGCCCACATTTTGATCACCATTCTTCTTAACTTGGAAGTCTATCAGGAAAGCATCAGGGGATGATTCTTCAAACTCCTACAACCTTTGTCAACACTTTCAGATGTCTTTCCCTCTGTGAAGCTGTCACTCAGTAATTCTGTGAAATAGATGAATGCCACTCACCTGTTAGTGTAAACAAGCTGCTGTAAGTCCAACTTGTCTATATCTTAGGGGTGATCATAAGAGACATTCAAGTGATCAATAATACCATCTTGACTCAGGAGGACATTCAAGTCAGCCTTAATTCACTAGCCAGAGTTGTTAAAGGTGTAAAAGTGCCTCGTCTTCCTCCTCACAGACCAAGACAGAGCTTTTACATTTGTTAATGCATTATGTTACAATTATATTCACCTTTTGGATCAAATAAAATATAAATACATAAATTTAAGAAAGCTCTATGGTGTTCTAAGGTAGAATAAAATTTTTGTGTTGGGGATTGGCAAGCTTTTTCTATGAAAGCCCCAATAGTCCCACCAGCAATGTATGAGTGTGCCTTTTTCCCCACAACCTCGCCAACACTTATTGTTGTTTGTATTCTTGATAATTGCCATTCTGACTGGCGTGAGATGAAATCTTAAAGTAGTTTTGATTTGCACTTCTCTAATTGCTAGAGATGTTGAACATTTTTTCATATGTCTGTTGATTGTATATCTTCGTCTGAGAAGTGTCTGTTCAGCTCCTTAGCCCATTGAATGATTGGGTTGTTTGTTGTTTTGGTATTAAGTTTTTTTGAATTCTTTATATGTACTGGAGATTAGTGCTCTATCAGATGTGCGTGTGGCAAAAATTTATTCCCAGAATGTTGGCTCTCTGTTTACTTTATTGATTGTTTCTTTTGCTGAGAAGCTTTTTAGTTTGCATCCTTAATTTTACTTCTTGTGCTGTAAGAGTCTTGTTAAGAAGTAAGGTTTTAATTCGACATGATGAAGATTTGGGCCTATTTTTCTTCTATTAGGCATAGGGTCTCTGGTCTAATTCACAGGTCCTTGATCTACTTTGATTTGAATTTTGTGCATGGTGAGAGATGGGGGTTTAGTTTCATTTTGCTGCATATGGATTTCCAGTTTTCCCAGCACCATTTGTTGAAGAGGCTATCTTTTCTCCAGTGTACATGTTTGGCTCCTTTGTATAGTATAAGATAACTGTATGTAAGTAGGTTTGTCTCTGTGTCTTCTATTTTGTACCATTGGTCTACATGTCTGTTTTGGGATCTGGAAAGCAGTGTGGAGATTCCTTAGAAAACTTGGAATGGAACTACCATTTGACACAGCTATTCCACTCCTCGGTCTATACCCAAAGGACTTAAAAACAGCATATTACAGTAACGTAGCAATTTCAATGTTTATAGCAGCTCATTTCACAATAGCTAAACTTTGTAACCAACCTAAATGCCCTTTGATAGATGAATGGATAAAGAAACTGTGCTATATATACACAATGGAATAGTACTAAACAATGAAAGAGAATAAAATTAGGGCATTTGCAGGTAAATGGATGGAGTTGGAGAACATCATGCTAAGCAAAGTAAGCCAATCTTAAAAAACCAAATGCCAAATGTTCTCTCTAATAAGTGGATGCTGATCCATAATGTAGGGGAGGACATGGGAAGAATGGAGGAACTTTGGTCACAGGGATGGGAGGGGGAAGGGGGCATGGGGACAGTAAAGATGGAAGAATAAGATGGACATCATAGCCCTAGCTTCATGTATGACTGCATGTATGTTGTGATTCTACATCACATACAACCAGAGAAATGAAAAGTTGTGCTCCATCTGTGTACAATGAATCAAAATGCGTTCTGCTATCATGTATACCTAAGTAGAATAAATAAATAAATAAAAAGTTTTAAAAAGTCCCAATAGTAAATATTTTCATATATTATAGCCAAAAGTGATTCAAATTATATCACTGTGACCATTGAAACTAATTTGTCATATATTTGGCTCTTCATGCCTTTTGCAGTCTGAGAGTAACATGCTTTTCATCATGAAAGCCACTCAGCAATGGGCTGATAGTCAAGGTATAGAGAACACTCTTGTTGAATTGTAAAACCAGCCACAGACAATACACAAAAGCATGGCTGTGTTCCAGTGAAACTTTATTAACACAAACTAAAGGAAGATGGGATTTGGCCTCTCTTTCTGATTTATCATCATGACTGATGAAGTGTTGTATTCATGGGAAATTTTTCTAGAGGCTAAGACAGAATAGCAATGAGAGGTGACTATTGTTTTACATTGGTTCCCTAAAGGCCTCTTATACTTCTCCACAAGCAAAGACGCTTGCTGACTTTATTTATTTATTGAAGGATATTTGTATGGCAAACAGCCTTGGAAGACAGTCATATTATTGATAATACTGGCCTCTGGAGCAAAGGAAAGGTTTTCTTAATGTCTGGTATAACAAAAATAAAGTCTCCCTCCTGGGCAAAGATTAGGTAGGTTCTCAGTCCATTCAAAGAGATTTGGGTTTTCTGTTTGGGGCTCTTTTTCTGTAACAACTTACTGTATGTGTAAACATCACTGACCCTCTTTATGTTACCTTTGGGAACTGAGGTTTGGGGGCATAATACAAATGTTGATACTCTAGCTATTGCTATTATTGTGAGGAATAAACTTCTCTTTGTTTCTGATTCAGAAGACTTGGCGCCTGTCTTATCAGCCTCCATGAAACTGGTAGCTTAACCTGTTAGCTTGCAAGTAGGCTAAAATCTCAGACCCTTCATGATTTCTGATATTTTCCATTAATAAAGAAGACCACATCCAAACTATATATGTTTTTGTGCTCTAATTTGTCACTTCTTTAATGGATACTATAAACATTTTTTAAACCAACTTTTGAAGAAATTAAATGCATTCTGACTAGAATCAAAGAAATATCACTTAACTTGTGTACTGAAGATGAAAAATCGTAGAAGGGGACTATCTGAAATGTGATTGTATGAAAAAAGCAGACAACTGGGAACCAATTGCCCTTGGGTTGAAACTGGGTTCTGTCATGAACTGGTTGTGCGATCCTGAAGAGTTCAGAACCACCTGCTAGTTTTCAGGGACCTCTTCTGCAAAATCAGCAGACTAGGTATGATTATTTTTTCCTTGGCCCTCTTTCTGTGGTGAGATTGAATCATTCTTTGTGAGAAGGTCCCCCAACCCTGCCATAGCTTTTCTTACAGCATAGACTTGAAAAGCTAGAATCTTTTATAAAAAGGGATTGCTTTTGTCCATATTGTTTTCTGAATTTTTTTCTTCCAAAATATGTGTCAACCCAAAAGTTTTTATTTCAATCTGAAAAACATAAAAGATATAAGATCTTTGTCTTCTGTGTATATTTTTCATGCCTGTGTCATGATTAGGCTTTGTGAAAGTGCTCAGTTACCATGGTGATAACTAAATAAATGTAAAGGAAAATAATTCTTTCAAATATGAATTGTGCATTCATAACACATCAACTATGCAATAGATTGGCTTTTATCACATCCAAAATACCTGACAATAATTCCATATTTATGTAGTTTCTTCCTTAAAAAGAATGAGAACTAATGGTAAAAAATGGTCTGAGATATGAAATAGAATATGTACAGATTTTTAAAAAAGGTATTTGTTAATTTAAGCAAACTATATAGTGGTGGGGAAGAGCATAGTCTGTACTGTCAGAAATGTATTATTTCAACTTTAAGCTTATGTTTCTGGCCTAAAACACATCTAAAGAAAATATTTCTTTTGGCTGTTCCTTTATAATAGTCTGCCTTATCAGAATAGATTCCATTTCCTTTTTGAAAAGAATTGAATAGAAACATGATAGTTGTAAAAGTATATAAGAAGTTAGGATGCTGTTCAACATTTCCTGTAAAGTGTGTTCTATCTGATGTAGCCTATAGTAGCATTAGAAGTGACCAATCACAGACCTGATAGTTGCCTCAGTTATTTTATGTTCTGTTTTATAGGAATAATACAGTGACTTAGCAAGGTACAAGAGGAGTAGTAAGTAGTAGCCTGAGTTGGTTTTTATATTTTAGTAAGAAGAGAAAAAATTACTAATAAGGTATGAGATGTGCAGGGTACAAAGAACAAAATTCAGAAGTGAGAAAATTGTAAAATGTGTTCAATAAAGTTAGCTATTTTAAAAGTCATAATTCAAGAGGGACAGGATGATATTTTAAGTTGGCAGAATGGATGTGGTAAACAGTCTGTTCAAGCTTTTACTAGGCTTTTGTCAGTGCTGGGGTAGAATGGGAAACTTCTTTGGGTCTAGTAGGTTAACATTCTGTCTTCTCTTTTATCCCTTACTTCTCTTTCATAAAAAGAGGAATGACTTTTTAATTTGGTGCATCTGGAAGGGAAAACGGAACATAGGAAGGTTCAACCCTCTTCTTCTACTGCTTCTCTTTGGGAGCTGGTTGCCCACAGACTGCAGGCATATACTCTGGCCTCCTGCTTTGTGGTGTTTTATAGTTGTGGTATCCCATGTCAAAGTCTAATGAATCCATTGCTATCAATGACTGAATAAGTCTTTTCAGTTCTGTGGATTGGCTTTCAAGGAGCCCCAGAGATTTTATATTTGAATCATATTCTACAATATCAGCTTTGTATTAGTTATAAAATTAATATTTTCATATTCAGTGTTTGTTACTGCAACAGAGCTTAGCCTAACATACTAATATAATACATTTGCTCAAATTATATTATCAGTAATTAAAATACCTATACTTAATGACATTTCAGATAGTCCATCTGTGCAAGTCCACTCTAATATTTTGTCTTCATTTCTGATTCATGTTTCCCATTCATTCTTTCCTGTAGGCATTCATTCTAATGTGTGTTTCGAATGCACTCTATTTAGAAAATATGAGTTGTTGTATTGTTTATATTTTTTAATTTACTGAAATATTATGTATGAAGAGCTATGTACCTTTTCACCAATTTTTGTACTTTTTACTCAAATTAGTATTGCTGCATACATATATCCAGAGAATTGTTTCTTGTAAAACATTTGAACTTTTTTCATAGACTCGCTGTGGGAGATCAGGGAAATGTTCAAGTATAAATTTGTGTAAAAACAACAAATGCTGTCTGGTGTCTCATGTGAGGTTCTATCTCTGTAAGATGGTTTTGCTGATTATGTATTTTTTTGGGGGGGAGGTGTACCAGGGATTGAACTGAGGGACACTTGACCACTGAGCCACATATCCAGCCTTGTTTTGTATTTTATTTAGACACAGGGTCTCACTGAGTTGTTTAGCAGTTCACTTTTGCTGAGGCTGGGTTTGAATTCACAGTCCTCCTGTCTCAGCCTCCCGAGCTGCTGGGATTACAAGCGTGTGCTACTGCACCTGGCCTGATTATGTATTCTTTATATGATGGTTTTTACAAAATCAATCTGCAGATGTGCTGATTGGCTGAGTTTAAACTCAGTTCCAGATGAAGGTATTTTCTTTTTCTGGACTGTTTCTTTTTTGGTGAATTAGATTGGGAAAAGGGGAGAAAAAAATACAAATACTGAAGTGAGATACAGAAATAGATGCAATGTGTAGACTGTTGGGGGCACTGAGAAAGAGCCAGGAACTGAGCTCTTTCCTACTTAAAAAACATTGATTTTCCCACTTAAAACCATTGATTGACACATAAAGAGAACTGCATACAGAATATGGACATTTTGCAGTATCTGTGGAATATAGACTGTAGCAATGACTATTCAATGAGAGTTGGGAATAAAATCCTAAAAACTTGACAGAGAATGTTCATATTGACAAAAAAACCTGTTTATTGAATGCTTACTGCATGTATTTTATACATACCACATTTAATCCTTATGAGAATTCTGTGAAGAGGGTGTAATTCTTATTCTCACTTTTCAGCTGAAGAAGTTGAGGATACACCATCAGTAGAGTCAAATCCTGGATTTAAAAATCATTCCCTTTTTGTCTAAAATCTGTGTTCTTTTTGGTAATCCATAGTACTTCTCCAGATCAGGAGGGAACTTTTAGGGGGTACTCTCTGTACTTTATAGCACTACTGGTATGCGCTCAGAAGCGAAGGAGACTTGAAGGCAGGGATAGTGAAAATGGAGAGGTGGATCAGATCCTAGACCTTGTAAAAGCTGACACAGAGTGGTACTTCACAAGTGTTGAGTTGAGTGTTTAAGTGACCCACAGCAAGTGACATTTGTAATTTAGGGTCTATTTATATGGAATACCTGCTTGTTAATCAAGGGTAGTTCTTCCCATTCTATACCTTAAGTTTTCCCCAACTAACAGTTTTGTTAATGATTCATAGTACAAAGGTAAATAATCAAACAATCTCCTCAGGCATTGTTAAGGAGCAATACCTGAACCAAATGTACTCAGCTGACAATTAGAGCCACTGAGCCATGGCTTCTGCTAAGCAACCATTCATAAAATGAAGGAAAAAAAGGGCTTATTTAGGTTAGCATGTTCCCCAAATATCTAATAGCTGCATTACTTGTTTTTCATTTGTTTCTTGTTTGTTTTTCCTTCTCATCTTCCTCTCTTAATACTGATTGCTGTTCTCCCCATTTCTCCCTTATTATTACGGTCATTAATAAGATGTTAATGATAAATTTTACTGAATGCATTGATTGCCCAGACACTATGAGAGGGATTTAAAACATATTCCCAGTCTACAAAAGGAGTATGTTCATTAAAAAGAGGAACCATTAGACATACAAATGAAGTATTTAATCAAATTAAAAGCTGAATGCTATTTCAAACATGTACATATAGCATTTGGAGAGGAGAGAGAATTTAGGTTAGGATATTCTGAATTTTTCTCCTTTGTTGAAAATGTGATGATTTTTCTTTTTCTAAATCTTTTTCCTCCTCTGGAAGGCTTTTAGCAGACCATTTTCTTATATCAAGAGAAAAAAAATCTGTCTGAAAGCAAACTGTTTGTCCTGTTCTTTCCAAATGGAATAGGAAACCTAGTAAGACTAACAGAAAAATTAAGCTTGATGTGAGTCAGAATAATGGCTCATATTAGTCAAAATGGAAGTGATGTGGTGCATCAGGGGGACTGTTCAGGTTTTGGTTTAGACAACTTGATGGAGAAATCAGAGATAGAGAATTCAGCAGGAACAAGGCTTGGGGCTAGGGAATGGAGTCAGTATTGAATAAGGTGATCCAGTTAGATGACCCACCTATACCTTTCTTATTTTTGTTCATATTTATTTGAGGATCATTCTGGCTGAACTTTAATAATTTGGATTTACATAGTGTTGCTTTGTCAGTTGCTCTTAATAAATTTTGTTAGTATGTTTGTCTTTCCAACTGTCTTATAAACCATTAGGGCAAGTTCCTGTTATTTTTTTCTCCTTTGATATTTTTGAGGCCTCTAGCAAATCCTCATAGAATAGAAACTAATATTTATAGCCAAATTAATATTAATCCAAGTTAATATTAATGTAAACCTTTAAGGGAAGACATAGTTCAAAAAACATCTATTTTTCCTCTCATTAAGGAAAAAATAGAATATGTTTAAGAACATGGAAAAATGTAGATTTTTAGGGGTGTTATTGGAAGATAAAAATTGATTTCAGAATGTTGATATGTTTTAATATTTTTCATATTGATATGCATCTGAAAATATTGATATTAATAAAATATTCACTTTTTCAATATAGTGATAAAAGAAAAAGTAAAAATTATAGATTAATCAGTCTCTGAAAAGTGTATTTTGATTTTAATATCTCAATATCTTTTTTATAAGAATTTTTCCATTTTTGCTATCAAACAAGTAGCAATTAAAAGTGGTGATTTTCAATGCTGGTGACTAAGATGGGAATACTTATACTTGTTTTTATTATATGTAATCTTCATAGGAAGCAATTTGACTATGTTTTAGGACTCTTAAAATGTTTACCTTTGACTTAGCAACTCCACTTAGGAATCTGTATAAATGAAATGATCAGTTTTTATTAAGGAATTATTCTGAAAAATGTGCATAACTTTATATAATAATAATCAAAAGTTTTAAGTAACTTAAATGTTTAATCACATAGATTCATTAAATTATCACATTGATTCTACTTTCTTTTCCTGTTCTGGTTGCAGTCAGTTTCAAGTCTGTTTTTCCTTATTATCACTCAACTGCAAATCCTTTAATAACTTTATTTTTTTTCACTTCACTTTCAGGTAAAATTCTAGCTCTGGAAAAATTCAGTTATCAGCTTCCTCCATGCCCATATCATGCAACTAAGCACTACTACAGAAAATCACATATTATTTAAGTTAGCTTTCACTTAACCTGAACCCTCAACAATGGTAATTTCATTATCTTGTGTTCAACAAAATTATTTCATATTTGCAAGTCTCTGTCCTCTTTATCTTTTACTCTCCTTTTTCCTTCTTTCAGTTTCAGATGATGACATTTCCCCAGGTAGAAAAAAGTTGAAACCATTGCATAGTAACTCTGAATATACCCTGAATGTTAGCACAGGCCATTCTCTCATTTTTCTTTGAGATAGTACAGAAAAAGTACAATCTCTTGTGAAAAATGAAGTCTTCATGTGTGCTCTGGATACTATACTTTCTAATCTTCCCTAAGACTTTGTTTAAACAGTCATCTTACATTGTTCCTCCTTTTAACCTCTGGTAGCTACTGAATGAGTTCTAACATTCTAAAGTGCTTCGGAGTCTCCTATTTCTTAAAACAAAAACACATCATCAAACACACACGCTTTTCCTTGGACTTGCCTCTATTTCTTTAATGCCCTTTATAGCCAAGGATCAAAAAATGTTTTCTCCATTATGTTCTTCCTTATTCATTACACACTCTCTCATTTGACTTGTTTCCCCACCTCTTCCCTAAACCCTCTCATTGAGATCATCGAGGATTATACACTGTCAAATGCAATGGATCATTTTTTGTCTTCATGATACTTAACTGTCATTGACATGTTGGCTAATTTCCTGTCTTTGAAATATCCTCTTTTCTCTGTTTCCTTGGTTGCACTACACTACACTACCCTAGTTTTGCTCTTACTAGTCTGGCCATTCCTCCTTACAATCTTTTTACCTAGACTATCTCTTTTTGAACATCCTAACCATTTGAGTTCCCTCTGTACTACTTTGCTTACTATACATTCTTAAAATACCTTGCTGATTCTAAAGACTTTAAATGCCACCTATTTGTTAATGACTTCAATATCTAATTTCTTATCCAGAAATTATGCTTGTCTGAGGACCAAATTTCTCTGCACAGCCAGATGTTAATTTGACATTTCCACTGGTGTCTCATGGGCAGCTCAAATTCGTTGTCTTCCTAGGTGAACTCTTGAGTATCTCCTTCCATTGTTTGTTTCCTTAGCTTCTACTTCACTATCGTATAATTCATTATCTGCCTAGTAGCCAAAGAGATCTTTTAATTTTTTTAAAAATTATTTATGTATAGTTGTGTTTCTGAGGATTGAGCCCAGAGCCTTGTATATTCTAAGCAAACCCTCAGCTGCTGAGCTACATCCCAGCCCTTCTTACTTCATTTTGAGACAGAGCCTTGCTAAGTTCCTGAGGCTGGCTTTGAAATTGTGACCCTCCTGTCTCAGCCTTGGGACTAGCTGGGTTTATAGGTGTGTACCCCAACACCTGGCTCAAAGGGTTCTTTTTAAAATGCAGATCTGATAATATCTCTTCCAGGCATAAATCCTCTCATTAGGCTTCTCATTGTTTTAAAGGTTAAAACCCACCATCCTTAATATGTCTTCAAAGACCTTGGGAGCGGTACTGCTGACTGCCCTGGCAGCCTCCTCTCCTGCTGAAATCCATCCCCTGCCAGCTTCATACTCTGCCTCCACTCTGATCTTTCTGTTCTTCAAACCCTGTGGAGCTTCTTCTCAATTCAGGGACTTTACACATCTTGTTTAGTTTGCTCACTTTCTTCTTTTCTTTTTATTGGGCTTAACTCCTCTCTCATCTGGCATCACCTCTGATTGTACTTTATAGGGAACTGAGGAAGCCCTTCCTGATTTCCCAGATGATATAGGCTAAGCTTCTGTATTATTGCTCTTTCAGCAACTTCTATGTCTCTTTTGAAAATAGCCATCAGAGTATTCATGAATGTAATTAATAGTTCAGTGCTTATTATTCCATGAGGGTCTATTCAGGGCTGTGTACTGAGAGTTTAGGATGGTGCCTGGCAGACATTAGGTCCTCAATAAAAGATATTTTAAGGTACAGGAGTCAGTAAATAATTATATTTACTGAAAACAAAATATGATCACTAAGCAGTGATCATATTTTATAATTTATGATGCAAGGTAATGTTCATGCATACAATTTAAGAAACAGAACACAAAATCATATTTAGAATATGATCTCAATTTTGAAAGTTATTTCTATTTATTTCCACTTTAAAAAACCTGGAAGGATCTCCCCACATCACTCCACTCCCCAGCTCCACTTAATTTTAACATTTTTTGGAAGAAGTCTAAGTGCTTAGAATTTTAATATTTTTGGATATAGAAATATAGGAATTTAAGGTGATTTTTATTCTTTATACTTTTCTGTATTTTCTACATTTTCCACTAAAACTTCATTACCTTTATCATCAGAAAAGTAAAAGTTACTTAAGAAGGAAAATCAGTTATTTTTACTACATTTGAATACAGGCTTCATTTAGATCTTTAAGCCTTCTTTAAGCCTTTGCAAGTCTCAGTTTTTAAAAATAAGATGCATCTCATGCTTACACAAAATATCTTTGTGCTCAATGATCAGCTGCATGGAGAGGATATGCCAACTAAAACTATGATGCTTATGAATCATAGGGCATCGGAGTTTGTAACATTGATCCAACTAAGCAGGAGAATTAGTCAGGGTCATTGCACAAAGACAATTTGTTTAAATATATTCAGTAAACTGCTCATTGGAATATGAACAAAAATTCCTTATCTTTGGGAAGTGTATGGCTTATTTATTAGTGTAGGTTCTCTGAAAAAAGATACAGGTAACAAGCTGTGAAAGTCTTCAGCTGCTTCATTCTTTACAGTACAGTGCTTAAACATTTAAAAAGAAAACCCTAATTTGCAAAGTTACATTGACTTTGTAATTTCTGCATATTTAATAAACCCTAGCTGCTTTAACTGAAAAGTGTTTTTTTTTTTTTTATGGAATGCCATCCTTTTCATTATTGCGTACATCTTAGATTTAATTTGGCATGGGATGCATCAACCTTGGCTTTTGGAGACAAGGTTAGAATCTGTAGTGCATGAAAACGAGCTCTTCTAAACACTTTTTTTTTCATATGCTACTCATTCCGTGCCAGCTTTAAAGAGAACACAAGGAATGAGAATGATCCTTTTTCTTAGCTTGACAGAAAATTATTAGAGTAGATGCAAATATTTTCCTTTTTGGAATAGAGAGAATTGCGTTCTCCATATCTCTGTTTTCTTTAGAATGCCAACAATGTAGGACTTGCTATACAATAAAAGCAGCAGTTGTGGAGGTCTCATGTGTTTAGAATAATGCTGTTAGTGTTTAATGTATAGCCTTGTTTTTTCTTTTTGGTAGAAATTCAGACTGGTCTCATTAATATAAAGATATTCTTTGTCTTGACACCCAAAAATGCTAATGCTATTTTGAAATTTTTCAGATAAATTCAGTTTTTGTGGTTGAATTTAAGGTAGGAAAACTGTAGTTCTCACAGATATTCATATTATTACTTCTCTATTGGAGGAAATATAGATAAATTATTTGCATTTATGATGATATATATCCTGTGTTCCTATTTGCAGGAGACTCAGTAATAAAATTAGCTTTCTTTGAAAGGTTTGCATTATGATTTGCCTGGAAATTATGACTTGAATGAAACTAGAAAAATGTCATAAAATTGTGTGATGAGGACTCTTTGTTGTATGTATTATAATCTGTCTAAAAGGGAAAATGAGTTTTATTAACTCATGTAACTGAGAATTCTAGGTAGAGAGCAGGCTTATGGCAGAACTACATCCAAGGGCCAAAAAAAGATCCTCAAGAAATAGTTCCTCATATCAGGCAGGTCAACTAGTCACATCCTATTCCATGCCTCAAACCCCTATCTTTTTAGGGTAAATTTATCCTTTCCTAAATTTACAACTAAATGTGATTGAGTTTCTTTGGTCCTGTAATTTGAGTTGTTCACTGACAACCTGTAGCTTGATTTTCCTGGTCATCAAATATGGTGCTCTTGTGGGCATGGCCTAAGGCACATGCAAGTCTAGAGCCAGTGGTGAGATCCACTTACAAGGACTGAGGATGGGGTGAGGAAAGGTATCTTTATTTGCTGTTATCTAGATAAAAGGGATTTTATGTGGGGCATGGTGAGTGATAAATATCTAATACCACTCCAAAGAAGTTTGTATATGTGTTGATAATAATGAACATATATGTGTGTGTGTAATAATGAATATGCATATTCATATATATATTCATTGAAACAATATATATGAATATGACATATATATGTATATGTATACACACACACACACACAAACACACACACACACACACACACACATATTGTCTCAGATTAGAGGTGGCTAGGAGACTATTTGCCTGAAGTCCTGCAAACCGATTTCTATAATCATGGAGGATGAAGAGGTTTATATCCCCTACATGATTACTACTAGCTGGGTGATTGAGGAGCTATTGTAAAAGTATCTTTTGATCAGATAGGGGTTCTGTGGAATTTAAGTTTGCTCATATATAGCTAGTTCTTTTTAACTAAACACATTAATTATAGTAGTAATCTTAGACATTCAAAAAATGAAATGGCAGTCCATCTGGGTATCCCCAAAATTTGAAGTTTATATTATGTTTTGCTACAATAGGGCAGCTTATAGAACCTGAAGATAATAATACATTGAAGCCACATGGGATTTGGATTATTTGTGGCAGGTTGTTCGGGTATTGGAATTGACCCAAGAAATCTAGAGAGTCTTCAGACACACTGGGTTCCTTTGTGAATGAAATACATGTTAGTCACCTTCTGGGTCACTGTGACTAAAACACCTGACAAGAATAACTTAGAGGATGAAAAGTTTATTTTGGCTTACTGTTTCAGAGGTCTCAGTCCATGGTTGGCTAACTTCATTGCTCCAGGCCTGAGATGAGGCAGAATATCATGGCAGAAAGGCAGGGCAGAAGAAAGCTGCTTACTTCATGGCAGCCTGGAGGGAGGGGCAGAAGGGAGGTAGGAAGGGAGTGAAGGAGGGAGGGAGGAAGGGAGGGGGAGAGAGAGGGAAAGAGAGAGAGAGAGAGGGAGAGAAAGAGAGAGAGAGAGAGAAGTAAGGACAAAGGACAAGATATAATCCTCAAAGATGCCCCCAGTGATTTACTTCCCCAACCATACCCCCTGCCTGCAGTTACCACCCAGTAATTCATTCACATTATTAATCCATTAAATGGATTAATCCACTGATGAGGATACAATCTTATTCAATGCCTAAAAGCCCTCCTCCTGAGCCTTGCTGCATTAGGGATCATACTTCTGAAACATGAATTCTTTGGGGGACATTCCAGATTCAAACCCCAACAATATACATTTATAATTATTTTGACATAGTCCTTACATTAAGCAATGCATTGGGAAATGTGAGGAAGAAGATAGTTGTAAGATAATTATAGGATGATATGTGAAGTAAGTTGTCTCTTCCAGATATATTTCTATAAATTATGCAGGCAGTTTTATGTTTTTCTGCCTCTTCCTTTATGTATCTATTTGGATGTACCTTAAATTTCTACAAGAGGATGGGGAGGATAGTTTCTTGTAACTTTCACTGAAGTCAGGCTTCCAGAGATCTTTCAGAGTCTCTTGAAATCCTGTGAAAAGTCCAGAATAAGTCCCAGAAATTATCTGAATCTAAACAGAATCTTCTTAAGTGTGACCAAAGGTGTTTTCCTAGGTCCTCCTTTATCCAAATTCTTCCCTTTCTTCCTTTCTTCAAGTTTGTAGTATATGAGGGGATAGGCTTGGAATTTAATCCTTTGATTAGTGTGTACCTTCATCTTTGTCATGACAGGAGGGACAAATGAGGATCAAGATGGCTCCCTCATCTGTTGATTGCAGGAACCACACTATTAACATTGTAATAGGACTGAAAATTTGGTTCTTTCTTCCATACTTATTTAACAATAGTTGAAGAAGCATAATTTCTGTTAGAAAAAAAATTATGAGTCTAAACAAAATATTGCATTCGCAGTTTTCTTCTCCTGCTTGTAAACATGGAAAAAAAGGCAGTTTGTGTATTAGGCATTTTGGTTATTTCATAAGTAATCATAATAAAAGGTTTAAGGTTATTTGTTTCAAAACAACTTTTAGAAAGATGTACACTTTAGGAAGATTTTTCCAGGAAATTTTGTTTCTCAAATACAAAAATGAACATTTTCCTCCACTAAATTGGAATTACAAAACTTGTTGAAGACTTAGAATCTGGGAAAGAAAATAAAATACCAACTATAGATATGATAGGTCCTCCTCTCCATCTGGTGGTAGTGTAAATAAGAAATTGTTGAGCTGGATAATTTAATTGAAAAGCAGATGATGCTGTCTTTTCCACTGACTAGGGTCTATTTGAAGTTCTCATTACCATAGGCACAAAATGTACTGAAGAAAGTAAATAGGTCAACGAACCTCAAGTGCAATTAAGTTCTCATGTGTAGGGCAATAACTTTAGCCCATGTCTTCCAAACTTTTAAAATTACCCCAGTGAACTAGCAGCAACTTTTAATGAGACATGAGCAAGGAACATACAGATTGTGTAAGATGGAAAGTCAGATGGCCATTGCAGAATCGTTGCTCTGCTGCACATAGGTTTACTCCATTTGCTCTTAATGAAGCATGGCCACTTTCTGTGTTCCTGCATTTAATTCCACTTTCTGTATGTGCTCGTTTCACCTTCCTAGGGATAAAGAGATGCGTGCATTACAAAGAAATGAATCAATAAAAGAGGAGAAATGTCTTTCTGGTACAAGATTAAACAAGAGGCAGAGAGAAGAGAAGCAGGCAACATGTACAGATAAAAGATTAGTGAATTAGAAATCAGAAATCTGGATAATTTTAGTTCTGCTGTTTATTAGTCATGGCACTTTGGGTAAATTTATTCAACATCTCCTGTTCTCAATTATATTTTGATAAAATTAAAGAGGTGATTTAGATAGTCTAATTCAATTTTACACTATGGTAACCAAATAATTTTGGTTATTATTAAAATTATTTTAGCCAAATAATTTTTTTAAATGACTAGATAAATTTAAAAACTAATTTTAAGAACCAGGACCCTTGAATTGTCATTGAGATTCACAATTGCTTTTTGGTTTGTTTTGGTGCATAGAGACAAGCAGGCAATTTTGAATCTTAGAATGGGAGAAGAGCTTGAATTTAGGCAGAACAGTCTGGGATTTTGGAAACATTGGCATTATACTTTATTAACTGCTATTTCTCCCATTCTTCTCCATCCCTATCCGGCTCTCTAGTTTAAACAATTTGAACATTAAAAGCTGCTTAGGTTTCTTCAGTTTTTAAATTTAGGTGTGTGTGTTTTATTTTAGCACTCCTTTCCCTTATACTTTGGTATATCTCCAATACTGACAATACCTGGCAGTTTTTGAGGAGTGTACCATTATTATTATTTTTTTCACTTAATCTTTATCAAAATGTTATAAGCTAGGAATCATTTTCATTATCATCATGTAACTTGTGAAGGCCTCATATGACCATATCTGTCAGCAAAAGGCAGGGTCAGGATTCAAATCCCAAGCTGGTTTCCAGAACCCATCTTTTCTACCTGAGGAGGCACTATAACACAGTGGTTGTCAACAACAGCAATAAAAGCAAATGTGAACATGGGCTCTCTCTGTATCAGCAATTGTTTTGAGTGCTTTAGTTATGCTGAGACCCATGATACTCCATCCTCCATTCTTGTAACAAATCTATGATGCAAGTCCTATTGCATCCCCATGTCCTTGAGGAAATAGCACAGGGATGTTAGGTTGTTTCCCTAAGTTCAACCAGGTAGTGAGTACCAGGGTTGGGGTTGGAGCCATGAATGTGGCCCTATAGTCCTTGCTTCACACAAAGACACTTTATGGCCTTTCTCTCTATCAAGCTTCCACTTTTTCTGGAGAACATGGAAGATAAGTCTAGCTTTTTATGATTGCTATATTCCTGGGATATTTCCTGAATTAGTTATTCATTCTATCATCCTTTAAATACAGTGAAGATTGGGTTCTGTTAATGCAAGAGCTGAAGTTCATGAAGTGGGAGAAAAGGAGATTCAGAGTTACCAATGAAGAGAACAGCTATGGTGACAGTGTTGCACAATGGGCCAACTTATCTTTTAGTGTTGGCATGATAAGAATAAAAACAAGCTATTTCTACTTGTCTGAACAGAACTGAGAAGTTTTACCTCACTGTGTGTGTGTGTGTGTGTGTGTGTGTGTGTGTGAGAATAATAGAGGCTTAGAGTGAGATATATTGATAAGCTATAGCCAGAGTTTTGGATGTAGACCACCTGATCTTGGGGAATGGCAGATGCTATCCTGAGTGTGATAACCAATGGTGCCATCTGGGGCTTTGACATGTTCCTATGTTCCTTGTCCTGGTTAATCTTTGGCGTGTAGTGCCAGCCTGCGCTTGGGAGAACGCCCTCACTGACTTGAAATGTGCTCTGGGCTCAATTACCTTCCCACTAGTGAGGTACTGAAGTCAGCTCTAGTGATGTCGAGTGCAGAATGGTCCAGTTTTCACACTCTTTTCATTCACTAGCAAGAAAGTGGGCATATTATGCTGTGATGTTGTCAGGTTTGGGAAGGAAAACAATGGAAGAGAGAAAAGATTTGGGGCATGTGAAAAAATTTGCATTTTATAGGCCTCCGGATTTTATGGATGTTTGTACTGAGAAATAGGAATTAGTTATTCTTTTGGGAGATTGAATGGAAAGTAGACATTTTTAATAATCAGATTTCCCCTTCTTGATATTGATAACTCCTCAAAGTTCTTGTTTTGGGATTATACTTTGTGGTCCTTTGTCTAACTAAATGAGTACTTCTTCAAGTTCCCCAAAGTATTTATTGTGGAGGGAAGTATGGGAGATGGGAACCTAAACACTTTGATTAGGTTTGGGTAGAAAATGATGTCAGCTTAAATCAAATATGGTAACTAGCATAGAGAAATTGCATGTATTATAAGACCATAGGAGTGTTTCCTGGTGCAATGTATGTATTTGAAATTGGGAAAAATGTAGAAATAAATATACTTTTCTTTCAATTTTTTAATTTGTTCTAATTAGTTATACATGACAGTAGAATGTATTTTGACACATCATGAATAAATGGAGTATAACTTCTCATTCTTCTGGTTGTATAGGATATAGAGTTACACAGGTTATGTAATCATATATTCATATAGAGGTATGTCTGATTAATTTTAAATCATTCCTACTATGTCCTCTCCCCTCTCTTCACTCTCCTCTGTCCAATCCAGAATACCTCTATTCTTCCCTAGGCTCCCCCCACTGTTAATTAACCTCCACATATCAGAGAAAACATATGGTCTTTGGTTCTTTGGGATAGGCTTATTTTGTCTAGCATGATATTCTCCAGTTCCATCCATTTACTAGCAAATGCCATAATTTCATTCTTCTTTAAGGCTGAGTAATATTCCATTGGAAATAAATGTACTTTTACTGAAAGAAAAGAATGAAAAATCTTTTTAGAGCAGAAAGCAAACAAAAGTGCATGCCACAAAGTCATCTGGGTATGAAGCTGTGGAGGTAGCAGGTATGAAAGAGGTCTAAGATGTGAGCCAATTTTAAGGGCCAACTTTAAGGACATGCCAATGACCATGGGAGTGGAATAGTCCCCGAATTTCAGGGAACACTCAGATACGTTTATTATGACAGAGGCCTATACTGGCTATAATTCAGAGGCTGCAGAGGAGTCCTTCATGTTTCCTTTTCTAAGGTTTTGTTCATTCCCATACCTGACACATTTCTATGTGATACTTTATGTTCTCTACATCTTGAGATATATGAAAGTTTCAGGTTTTAAAATTTATAATTTTAAACATGCCAAAAGAGATATGGCACCTGGCAGGTGTGGGAGTTGTAAGAGTAGCTGATCTTAGCTAGAATACAAGGGAAAAAAAAAAAAACCCTCAACAGGTAATGTTTTTGCTGGGAAATTATTTGGCTTAGTGGAGGACTGCTGCATGCCTTAGGATAGCTGAACTGCTATTGCTGATTGCAGACAAAAGAAGCTAGACCCCGCAGGGGCATGTGGACATGGCAAGCCTTCAGGATGGACTCTGAAGGGTAGCATTAATGCCCATTTTTAAACAGAGCTTTCCAGGTCACAGATCCTTTTCCTGGTGTATAGTGTTGTATCACTAATAGTTCAAATGCCTTCACTATGTACCTAGTGCACACTATGAAACTTCTGCTTTATAAATTTTAACTCATTTAACCCCTAAGTCCTTGAGGCTAGTGTGTTATCATATCCCTGTTTTTAAAGATTAGGAAGCTGAGGGCCAGAGACCCTATGGAATTTGCTCAAGCAGTAGAAATGGAATTTGGACTCATGTCATCTGGATCAAAGTCAGTTTTCTTAACTAATATAATTTGGTGCTTCTTGTGGAATAATTTTAGGGCTCTGGCAAACTAAGACACACAGTAAAAAAAAAAAAAGTGATACAAATTTTCTGCACCCAACAAGCTGGGGACTGTGCTTCTATTTTGTTTTGTGTTTGTGAAAGTTGTAGGCAACTTTTGATGGGAGTCACTGCTAGACTGTGGCCAATGCTGTAGACTGGACATGGATCAAGAAGGCCTAGCTATCTATCAGACTCAAGATTTTCCATCCATCTCCATGCAGTGAACACCACTCACAGGGATTCCTACTGGGAGTGTGGCCATATTTTTAATTCAAATGGCAGTGATTATACTCATAACACAAATTCCTTGTAGAAAATAAGGAAAATACAGAAGTTTGTTAATGACAGAGAGTAGCATGAAAATCAGCCCTTTTTTTTT
>PVHX01021140.1:0-30438 GCA_004024805.1 Geosciurus inauris | reverse complement strand
GAAAACTGAATCTTATAAGAATATTCCACAGACTGTCTTCTGACTCCTTTTACCTCCAATGACAGATGGCTCAACTCCTATGTCATAAAATGACACTCTGTTCCCTGAAACTCCCTGTCATGACTCAGGAGTCAGCATAGAAAGGCACCAGGAGTACTCAGCAATCACTTAACTCCACATGGAAGAGTCTGCAATGTAAATAAATGTATACCACTAAACCTGCACTAAATGTATCTCCAATTCAACTTCCCCCTAAAATTCCCACAAACTCATGCAATGCAGCTATCAAATGGGAAAGAATGATGGAGGAGAAACAAGAATTGGGAGGAACAGAACAGGATCTGAACTGATGGAGGTGAAAATATAAATTAGTTTAGTTTAGTTTTGTTTTGTTTGTTTAGTTGTGGATGGACACACAACATCTTTATTTATTAATTTATTTTTATGTGGCACTGAGGATCAAACCCAGTGCCTCACACATGCTAGGCAAGCGCTCTTCCACTGAGCTATAGCCCCAGCCCCATAAATTAGTTTTTAAAAACAAGAACATAAGATCTATTTCTAGAGCCTTAGCTGGGTCTGTGCAGGTGAAGTTCCAGGCAACTTCAACTTCATTTCCCATGACTGTCATTCAAACAGGAAGCAGGCCAATGTGTTAGCCCTTCCATCAAGATGGGAGATTGTTACTTCCCTCTGCCCTGAGATCTCAGAGGGGTTGGGGAGCACACTGGGTAGGCTGGCACCTGCCTGACCAGAGCTGACCTTACCTATGTGGAGGTAAGTATGGGCAAGGAAGGAAAGTTTCCATCAGTATCACTTTGGAGAGCTTTTCTTGCTACTTGGTAAGGGAGAAGGAGGAGGAGTGTGTGTGTGTGTGTGTGTGTGTTGGGGGAAAGCAAAAAAGAAAGGAACACCTAGTTCTTCTGATTCCCAATAATTAATAAATCCTGAAGAAGCTCTCTTCTAGCTTTGGCTGTTGGTTTCACATCTTCAGGATAATTAATCAATTCATTATGACCATGTCTTCTGAACACAGCCATCTACCGCCCCCCTCCCCATGTCCAGTATGCAGGCATCCTGGGACTCATAACCACAACTGGATTGCCACAAACTGTATCTTAGATCTCCTCTTCCATTGTCAGTTATATGTTTAAAAGAAATAAAGATTAACATTACTGGTAGAACAAGTGAAATATAGAGCAATTGGCCAATTTAAGGCAAAAGGATAACAATATAGTCCAAGGCTAAATGAGCTATTGTGGAAAAAATCTCCTGTTTGCTACCAGCTCTTGGAGGAAGAAACATCTTCAGGAGCCTACTTTGTGTTGTTCATATGATGTCCTTTAATTCTCACAGTAATTCTGAAGCTTTTTTTTTTTTTTTTTGGATACCGAGGATTGAACTCAGGGGCACTCGACCACTGAGCCACATCCCCAGCCCTATTTTGTGTTTTCTGTAGAGACAGTGTCTCACTGAGTTGCTTAGCACCTTGCCGTTGCTGAGGCTGGCTTTGAACTCGCGATTCTCCTGTCTCAGCCTCCCTACGTGCTGGGATTACAGGCATGCACCACTGTGCCTGGCTTAAAGGGGAGTATTTGAAATTCATATTTTGCAGTTGAAGACACAAGACCATAGATGGCATAGATGCACAGCAAGAGGAAAGCAGAGGGACCTAAACAAGATACCACAGCTAGCAACAGTTTCTCGCCCCCATGCTGTGTGCTTTCCTAATCACAGATTGAATACTGCCCACCATGTCAAGTTCCCAGATATGAGCTCTGAACCCTAACTGAAAGAAAAGAAAGACTTTCCTTCAGTACCTAGCACAATGCTTTCCTTTTATTTTGTAGAGCTCCTCAATGCTTGCTGAGTGATCCATATAACTCATCAACATATTATTTTTCCAAAAGAATGACCACTACCTTTGCAGGCAAACCCCGGTGCTAAAACAGAAAACTCTTTTTAAACATACTTTAAAACTCCATTTTGCACACTATACATTAGGGAGCATAAAAAGTTAATACTGTTGAGTCTTAGGGGGGAAGAAAAATCTCATGTTTGAGCCACTGTAAATAAGTAGAGGTATAGTTTTCACTCTATACCCCTAGGAAATACTCAGGCAAACATTTGTTTCCTCTCTGAGTTCATGTGTCTGAAAGCTGATATTTCTCACTTGTGTGCCTGGGAGTTGTTTCAAAATGAAACCAGAGCATTCCTAGCCTGCAGGCAGCTCTGGTAGCCACAAACAGACAGCTGGAAATTCTGCAAATGTAGTGAGGTAGGTTAAGAAGACTCTCTTAGTATCTCTCACTCAAATACAGGTGTGAATGTATTTTTTTTTTAATGAGAACTGAAAAAAACCATAACCACAGTCATGGATTAAATGGTCCCCCTGGTCTTGAGTTTGCAGTCTTCTGAGGAAGTGGGTTGGGGCTTAGGAAAGGTGGAGTGGGGACCCTGAATCCCTTGATTCTATCAAAATGTCAGAGATCTTTCTTGAAGAATAAATGCATTCTTTCTTTTTCTCAAAAACAAAACAAAAAACAGCATAAAACCCACAGCAGGGAATGGAGACTTGGATTTTCTCCCACAATCACAGATATTGTGGTCCCTATAGCAGAAAGAATGTCCTTGACCTGTGTGTGCTGTTTAGCCATGCTTGCAAAAGTGAGATGACTTCTCAAATGACAAAAATAACCATCACTTTTGGGTGACATCCTCACAGGAAGAATGAAGAATTAGGGTAGTCTCATTAACTCTGTCCTTTCCCTGTGAGATGCTAAATTTCATTCTCCACCGAGCTCTGTGCATTGGCTGCCTGCATCTCTCCTCTTTTCAGCACCTCCTCCTCATCATCCCTCTAGATGCTCCAGGCTCTTCTGACTACAGGATTGCTCAAACCCCAAGGCAAGCTCAGGAGTTGCCAGCACAGCCCTGCTGCTCCAGGCATCACCTGGAGCTGGTTGGAGTTGCCAGGTCCCAGATCCCAGCCAGCCCTACTCACTTGGAGCTTATATTCCAAGGTTCCTCCTGGGGCACAGTTGAGTTGTGTTTACAACCTGTGTGAGAACTGGGGCAGGTCAGGACACTTTGCTGGGAAGTGGAAGCCATTTCCAAGTGGCAGTGTGGTAAAAAGAGCCAGCGCCGGAATCAGGCCACTACTGCACTCTGGGTGCAGTGACTCCACCTCCCCAAAACTCAATCGACTCATCTGCAAAGTAGCAGCAACCTGGTAGTACCCATCCATCTGATAAGGCTGTCACAGATGTGGGCTAAGAACATCTAGATTTGTTTCCTATGGATGCTATAACTAATCACCTAAAATTTAGTGGCTTAAAACAACCTCATTTTTATTTATTTATTTTTTAAAATATTGCAGTTCTGGAAGTCAAAAGCCTGACATGGATTTTATTTGGCTAAAATCAAGGTGTCATCAGGGACAGAAGGCTGTAGAAGAGAATCTTTCTTTTCTTCATTTTTTTTGGGGGGAAGTTGCCCAACTTTTAGAAGCTTTCCACTTTCCTTGGCTCATGGCCCTCTTCATCTCAAAAACAGCAAAAGCCAGTCACCCCAATCACATCACTCCAACCTCTGCTTCTGTCGTCACAACTCTCTCTGACTCTGACTGTTCTGCCTCTAAAGAACACTGTCACTTCTAAAGATCCTTGTGCTTACATTAGGCCTATCCAGATAATTCAGGATAATTCCCCCCTGTCTTATCTGTTTTGTGTTCCAGGTAACAGAATACCTGAGGTTGTGTACTTTGTAAAGAATAAAAGTTTATTTCAGCTCAAACTTCTGGACCATGAGTCCAAGATCCGGCAGCTCTGAGAATTTTGTGCTGTGCTATAACATGGCAGAAGAGTGGAAGGGCAAGTGGGTGCATGCGGAAAAGACAAACATGACAAGTGGCCTTGATTTATAACAACCTGCTCTCAAAGTAACTAATCCAGTTCCATAAAAAGAAGTCCCACGAGAAAGCCAATAATCCCTCTTAACCACCAAATCACCTCTCCAAGGCCCCCACCTCCCACGCACTATCACCACAATGGCCACCAAATTTCAACATGAGTTTCAGAAGGCACAAACCATAGCTCGCTCTCTCCTGGTCAGCTGATTAGCAACCTTAATCCCCCATTGTCTCGGAACCTAACATATTCATAGGCTCTGGGATTGGGACACAGGTGGCTTGGCAGGGCCATTGTTCTGTCCACAATAACACATAAAGTGGTTGTTACTGTGCCTGGCAAATAGCAGCATCCAATTAATGTCAGATGTTTTTATTGTGGCCTGGGATTCTGAAGACAACCTCCTCCACTGCATAAGGGCAGAGCACTGGGCGAATTGTGGTTTTGATACTGTGAACAAGACCTTGCCAATGGAAGCTTTCTCTTGTTCTGGCTTGTCTTACCTTCTAAAACTTTGGCTCCACCTGTACATGAATAGAAAACTCCCCAGCTCCATGATCAGAGAGCTCTCTGGCCTACCCACCACAGTGACTCAGCCAACAGTCCATGGTTCAGGCTGGAGAAACCTTTATCTATAAACCTCTGGTTGTTGCTAAGTTACAGCCTCACTGAGTAGTTACGGAATCCACTGAACCCATTTATCTGAATGGGTCATCTCCTACAGACCACCCGCTCTATCTCATGCATTTGTTCACTCGTTCAGGAAATAGAGCAACCCCTTCCATGTGCTGGAGATATATCCAGATCAAGTGTTCCTTTGAAAGGACCAGACTAAAGCCATTTTGTGACTCTAGGCCTCTTGTCCAGAGCCCTAGGTCCCCCACCCAGTTACTGGAAGTTGCAACACAATGGCACCCCTCCCTGGCGCCAAAAAGTGGTTCTGCAACTTGAGTCAGCTAATCAGAAGGCCCAGCAATGAGCTCACTGTAGCCAGACCTATCAATAACCTGAAGATCAACTGGGCCCATGGTAGCCAGACCTATCAGTCTAAAGGCCCACTGACCACCCAGTGACTTCACCCATCCCCATCCAATCCTACCGCTGTTCCCCCTGCGCGCGCTTTCCCTTACCCAATCCTGTAATGCCAAGGCATGTGCTCCCCTGCTTGCGATTGTAACCCATAAAAATCCCTGCATTCCTTGACTCGGGGCCGCGCTTCCTAAACCGCTGCGTCGGTGTGGGTTGGCGGACCCTACTCAAATTTGAATTAAAGACCCTTTTGTGATTACATCGGAATCGGACTCCTGGTGGTCTCTGGTGGTCTCCAGTCTGGGCATTACACCTTCGCCTGTGGGCAGATCTCTGCTCCTTAAAGAGATGTTTTGGGAGCTGTCAGTAAGATTGATGGGGAAGCCAATCAGCCCTGGATCCCCGAAGTCTTACTTCAGCAGGGCAGCTTCAGTATTTTTCTGTTTTATACATTGAGGTTTTGTGCAAGACTTCATTTAAAAGTTGGTTTGCAGCCGGGCACGGTGGCGCACACCTGTAATCCCAGCACTTAGGGAGGCTGAGACAGGAGAATAGCGAGTTCAAAGCCAGCCTCAGCAAGGGCAAGGCGCTAAGCAACTCAGTGAGACCCTGTCTCTATATAAAACACAAAATAGGGCTGGGGATGTGGCTCAGTGTTCGAGTGCCCCTGAGTTCAATATCTAGTACCAAAAAAAAAGTTAGTTTGCACACAGTAGGTGCTCACAGGAGCACAGCAGTCTCTAACTGTCTGAAGACCACTGGTTTAGGACACCAAGTCTTTTTCCAGCCAATTCTCCAAGTTTGGCCTCCAGTGTTTCTGACCCCTGGCTTCCTACTCCAGGATCCTCTGCCCCTAAGCCTGGAAACCTCTCCCACTCCCTCACTTCCCACACATGGGCAGCCTCCATGGATGTCATCAGCCACTGCTCCTCCCCTGCCCTTTATCAGTCTCCACTGTCGCTATTTGCCTTTCCAACTTCTGAAGCTCATCTTTTGCTTCACTTGTGCTATTTCTGAAGCATATCTGGCCTCTCCTATCATCTTTCTGTCTCCTCTTACTTAAATCTCAGCTACTCTGTTGCAGTCTCCAAACCACTGGGATATTTCCTGCCTTGTCCAGGAAGCACTTCAACATGCCCCGTTTACCTAGAGGAGAAGAGTAAACACATCCTTCCTATCCCAGCCGCCCTCTCTTCCCTTCCCAAGGGGCAGAGGGTCCAAAAAATCCCACACGCTCACACATCTCTGCTGAGGCATCTGAAATTGCTTAAATCAAGCTGTCTCATCACTTACTTTCAACTTCTAATGACACCTTATATTTATAGATCTTTAGAGTTCACAAAGCTCTTTGACATTATCGTGTTTAATTTGAGCCTCCAACGCCCTTATGAGGTAAGCAAAGCAGTGACTCTTATTCTTGTTTTGCAGAGAAGCAGGGCTCAGAGAGAGCCAGTGGCTTGCCCAAGGCCAGCAGCACTAAAGTAGCAAAACTGGCCCTAAACCCAGATTTCCTCAAGTCAGGCACTTTGAGCTGTGCGGTCTGCTTCACCTCCAAAGATTACAAAGCTCTGGAGCCTGTTTCAGTTTTGTTTCACAGATGGATTTGGCAAAGGAACAAGGCAGCACAGTTAATCCTGGCTGCAGCTGCTGGAAAATCTGCCACTCCCTTCTCAGTGTTAACTACATGTTGAATTTTGAGCCTTAAACAGAGTTGGTGGGAGGGAAACAAAGAAAGTTTCCATCTGCGTTTCATTTTGGTTTCCCTTTTGACTTCAAAGAAAGCAAAAAAGAAGGAGGAAATTCGTGTTTTTGTCCTTGTGGTCGCTTTAGTTAGGCAGTGCCACTTTAAAATCAAGATTGCTTTGTTAGGAAAAATAATTTTCTTTTGATGAAATAATGTAGCTATTTGGAGCCATTGATGATACAAAGTTCAGCAAAATTCTACTCTGCATACCATTGGCCTGCAAGAGGATAGAAGGAGGCTGGGGTAAAGAGAGAGTGTATGCTTAGGATGCATGAGACTCTGGGCTCCATCCCCAGCAGCAAAAATAAATAAATAAATAAATAATAAAAAGAAATTAAGGTGCTGTCTCCTAGTGATCTGGTAGCAGAATACCAAGTCTCAAGATCCATCAGGGGGCTGGGGTTGTGGCTTGGTGGTAGAGCGCTTGACTTGCATTCCTGGGGCACTGGGTTCAATCCTCAGCACCACATAAATAAATAAAAGGTATTGTGTCCATCTACAACAAAAATTTTAAAAAAGAGATCCATCAGAACCTTAGACCCATAAAGATACATAAGATTTTGGAAGTTTTTTTTTTTTTTTCCAAGGTACTAAAAGAAATAACAAGGTTACTACTTTAGGCCAAAGGAGTGACACCTACCTGATGTTGTGGAGGAAAAGGGATAACCATAAAAGTTCATCAGGTGTCAGATCTATTTTCCTTTACTGAGCTGTTCTTGGAGCAGAATGAGAAGTAATCAGGGGCTGGGGTTGTGGCTCAGTGGTAGAGTGCTTGCCTGGCATGTGTGAGGCACTGGGTTCGATCCTCAGCACCACATAAAAATAAACAAAATAAAGACACTGTGTCCATGCATAACTAAAAAAAAAAAAAGAAGTCTACCACACCAATCGTATGGTTAATGATAAGTCAGTGATGCTGTATAAGCCATTTCAAATTAAGTCTTAAATACCAATGATAAATTTTGGTCATCTTTGCATACTCACTGTCTTTGTTGCTTATAAAATTAGTCATTTAATAGTTACTTATGGATTCAATTTGGTTTTTTGTTTTGTTCTGACTCAAGTGAGAATTCTTTGACATTGTGAGTAATCACTTTGAGGGTTATCTTTTTTCCAATTTCAGATCTTACTATATTGGATTTCCTAAAAGCAAAGACCACTCATATAGGAATGTATATATATCTATACACATATATATTATAGCAATATGGTGTATTAGTCAGTTTTCTGTTACTGTAACAAAACACTTGAGTAGATAAACTTAAAAAGAAGAAAGTTGTTTTGGCTCAGTTTTGGAGGTTTCAGTCCATGGTTGTTTGGTCCTGTGTTTTTGAGCCTTGTGGACAAAGTAGCACGTGATGGCAGGGAGGAAACTGTGGTGGCAGAAAAGCTGCTCACCTCACAGCCAAGATACCAGAGAGAGAAAGAGGAAGAGACCGGTTTCCACAATCCCCTTCAAGGGCACATCCCTTGAAAACCTGCCACTAGCTCCCACCTCCTAAAGTCTCCACACCTCCCAATAGTGCCATGCTGGGGACCAAGGCTTTAACACATGGGCCTTTGAGGACATTCCAGATTCAAACTGTGCAAATGGAAAACTACAAATGGTGACATATGGTGTTGATAAATACGTTTAGGTCATCACTTTGATGGAAAATATATAATGAAGTTCTAAAACATGTTGCAATCCGTTTGGTAGACGAGTTGATTCACCTTAGGTTTCACTTTATGCTGTAAATATATTGAGTGAAATTTAGTAATGAATTCAGCTGAATTAAAAACACAAAGGTTTTTTTGCTGGTGGAGTTGTGCTGTGCATAGTAAGATGCAGCGTTCCTGATCACTTCTCAGTAGTGCCCATTGCAGTGGTCTGGATCTAGAGAATCCCCCAAGGCCTATGTGTTGAGTTTGGCCCCAACCTGACCATAATGGGAGGTGGTGGAGCCTTCAGGAGGTGGGACTGAGTAGGAGGTTTTAGGTTATGGGGGCATGCCCTGAAGGCAGATCAGGCGACTCTGGTCTCTTCAACTTTCACTTTTGCTCCCAGCCATGAAGTGAAAGGGGCTTCCTCTCCACATGCAATTTCCACCATGAACTACTACCTCTCTACAGGCCCAAAGCAATGGGACTAACTGACCTTGAACTGAATCCTCCAAAACTGTGAACCAAAATAAAACCTTCCTTTTGTAACATTGATTATCTCAGGTATTTTGTTATAGTAATGGAAAGCTGACTAACACACCAATAGAACCCCCCAAATTACAACCACCACAAATTGCCAAGACATTGCCAAGTGTCTCCTGGAGGATAAACTCTTCCCTAGTTGAGATGCACTGATGTGCGTAAATAATAGTATACAAGTTGGGTAACCATCTTGGGTTACAACTGCCTAAAATTGTTGCAATTGTCTTATCATTTCATACTTAGCAATTACCTACATTATCATACTGAAGGTATCAATTACATTTTTTAAAAAACCTAGAAAATATTGAGTGCTCCTAGCAACTTGAGCTATGATAGTCCTGCTTCTTTAGAACTATATTTCTACTTCCTCTGGTCAAACATATTGTGACTTTTTTTAGGTACCCTTTTCCTCTCACAGTACCCATTTCTAAGATAAATTGCATTGCACCATTTGTTTTCATTTTCTTTAGTCTAAATAAGATGCTGGGGTAAAGTTGCTGATAAAAGCAAGTTGCAGAGTCAGTATTTAGAAAACCTCTCAAAGTGCCTCTTATCGCTGTCATAATAGAACAGGTCAGCAGCCCAAAGAGGAAGTAAAACAAAGAAAAGGGAAGATGATCTCTTCAACAGGGATAAACATCCTCCTTCATTTGCCCCTGGCCTCTTATTATCATTATTTTTTCTTTGTTGCAATAGCATGAATAGTTTTTCATGAGTCATTATTGCCAATTACCCCAGAGAAAAGACAGCATTTATTTATCAATTTTTATTTCTACATTAAAAAAAAAAAAAACCTTGAACACAGTATCTTCCTGCCTTTGTAATTGTAACTTCATTTTCAGTCTCCTTTCAAGACCCTGGTTCTATACCTTCCCTTGGGCGCTTTTATCAGCAAGCTGTCTAAAATGCTACCAGATCGATTGCTCTGTCTTCCTGGTGAGTCACACAGCATATTAAAAGCCTATTGAGACCATTGCAAGCTGGGGTGACTTGATAGTTGATGAAACAAAGACAAGGAGGGTTTTTTAAATTTTCTTTTCAATTAAATGAAGGCTCCTGTGGTCTAATGTTAAGGTTCCTTTGGCCACAGTCCCTTAGAGTTCAAATGCTTATATTTAAATGTGATAATTACCCTTACACAATTAAAGCAATTCAAGCTTAGGTACAAAGCAATCAGAATAATAGGGCTGATCACTGGAAACTTTCTAGAATAAGTAGGGGAAAGATTACTTTCTCTTGGTCCTCTATAGAATTTCAGATGGTAAGAGCAGGCAGGGACTTTAGGGTTACCTAGGCCAGTCCCTTTACTTTATAGATAAGGAAGCTGGGAGCCAGGGAGGTCTGGTGACTCATCTAAGATTAGCAGTTAGCCAGGGACAAAAAAAAAATTGTTCCAGTGTGTTTCCCTTAGACCATCAATTTATATTATTTTTGGACATTTGGACAATAAAGAAACATATTTGTTAATTAAATTGCATCTGTATTACAAGTGTAGTGCCAGCTATTATATGAATCTCTTAGAGGTTGGCAGCACAGAGACCTGGATAAGGAGCATATGGCTCTCGCCCTTCAATACAGATTTCTGTCAACATTTAGCTCTTGGGTTCATTTAAGTTCCATAAAGCACTCAGAAGAAAATCAAGTTCAACATCTTCTGATTTCAGTGAAGAACGGATTGTATCTGAGACCATTTTGACCAGCAAAGGAGATAGTTAAACACTGCTGGGAATAAAATGTTCTCTGCCAAGTGTTCTTTTTTTTTTTTTTTTAATTTTTTTGTAGATGGACACAATGTCTTTATTTTATTGCTCTGTATGTGGTGCTGAGGATCGAACCCAGGGCCTCACGCATGCGAGGCAAGCGCTCTACTGCTGAGCCACAATCCCAGCCCCTGCCAGGTTCTCTTGATTGCCACAATCCTGAGTAGAGATACCACTGAAAAAGAAATCCAATGGGCAGAATTCAAGACAAAGAGGTCATTGTGGTTGAAGAGGTCTATCATTCTAGATAGAGCTGGAAAATGGCATTTCCTAATATCTAAGTCGCTTTAGAGAACACGCATGGTGGCCAGGAGCCCTCTCCCTGCATCCTCCATTCCCCAGTTTCAAGCCAACCTACTGTGGCATTTTAACCTTGCCCGCCTCACCCCATGTGACGCCACCATCATTAAGTTCCCTCTCCCACTTGGTAAGGAACCGTTTGAAACATCCCCCCCCCCAATACTTTGTCCAAGCTTGGGCATATTATTTAGTTGGTTTGGAGAAAATGTACCAAATTTGGATCTACCATTTTAGGTCGAGAGATTGACTAGTGCCAGAACAGAAATCCACACCTGGAATCTCCCAGGCTGCTCTAATATGAAACCACACTTCCTGTGAATAAATAGCCCTGTGGCTCAGTTCCAGGTCTCATCAACTCTTCCAGGGGCTGTCTGTCTCTGTCTGTCCGTCTGTGTGTCTCTTTCTCTCTCTCATTAGTGGTTTGAGATTTCTTCCTCTAAGGACAGTGGTGTTTCCTGCAGATTAGGTACTAAATCTCTCAAGTCAGTGTAGATTGCTTTTTCTACACAGATGATATGCTGGTCAACATAAACTCTACTTGCAGTGGATTTCCTTTCTGAGTTACTGTCATTACCGTCACAGACTTGTTTTCAACAGCAAATGTGTGGGTACTTTTGATCTGTGAGTCCATTCCAATGAACACTTGCTAGATACTTCCACTGAGGTCACTGTTCTGAAAGCCCCTGTAGAAAATATGGTCCTCTCAGACAACAGCATCCAGGTTATTTAATCTGTCATATTATTGCAATTTAGATACATTTCCTGCAAATTCCTTAGGTTCTTTGGTGTCTCTCAGTCACTTACTTCCTTTTCCAAAAATATCAGAGTAATAGATGGTGCAACTGTGCTTAGTTAATTTTTGTGTATGCACGTCATTCCCCTGCTTAACAGTTAGTATGTTCAAAAGATTCTGATGCTAATGTGGTTGTAGATCTGTAATTCTGTAATAACAATCAACCTGAAAATAGTGCAATCAATGTTCACTTGTCAAATGTCAACCTTACTGTAACTTTGCTGTAAACAATAGAATGACTGAAAAATGACTGACGGGGTTGGATTTTCACACTCTTACAGGAACGCTGAAGTCAGGTATTCAGCCTTAATGGTCCCAAAATCAAGACGCTTGGAGAAGAACCAGCATTATAATGAGTTTGAAGCAAAATTATCAAATCAATCCTGGTTGATGCAATAACTGTCCTCGCTTGTGAAACCACCTGCTTCCATTTGAAGGTGTCAACATCAAAATTAGAACAGCACTTATAGGGTACCCATCATGCTCCAGGCAGTGGAAAGGAAACCAAAATGAAAGAGCCGCACCCAGAGTTTCTAATTACAGGGGAAGTAACAGGCAGGGCATTTTAAGGGACAAATAAATAGAAATAATGAGATAACATTGAGCAAGAAGAAATTTCAGGATGAGCTCAGGAAAATAAGACCTATCAGACTTCTCTATATAATCACTGGAGCCATTATGCTGCATAATGTCGTCGGGACCATTAGGATTAATGATAGTAATCATCATTTATTACGGTGCAGCGTGGAGAACAATTCTGCAGCGGTAGAAAGATGGAACAGATAGACTTGAAAAGGAACATCCCTTCAGCTCTGTGGTACCCTGCACAATACATATTCTAAGAACAAAGGTCTTAACCACTTTGTTATCAAAAAAGTGCTGCCTGACCACATCTAAGGCAGATGTCTTCCTTGAAGTTCTATTCCTTTAATTAAAGATGATTCTTTTTTTTTTTTTTTTTTGGTACTGGAGATTGAACTCAGGAGTACTCGACCACTGAGCCACATCCCAGCCCTATTTTGTGTTTTATGTAGAGACAGGGTCTCACTGAGTTGCTTAGCGCCTCACCCTTGCTGATGAACTCACGATTCTCCTGTCTCAGCCTCCCTAAGTGCTGGGATTACAGGCTTGAGCCACCGCGCCTGGCTTAAAGATGATTCTTGGTATGACTAACTCAGCTGAGAAAACACCAGAACCAAGAACGGTCTATTGACTGCTGATTAAAGCACATTTGTCCTTCGTACTGTTTTCTTTCCCCTTTCAGCAGTAATCCACAAAATCAATTTATTTTGTCACTGCACACAAGCAATGGAATCAAATAAATGATGTAAAATAGAACATTAGGAGAATGGTTAATAATGTATAGATTATTTAGTAAAGCATTTTGCTGGAAATTTTATTGAGATAATTGTAGATTCACATGCAGTTATCAGCAATAATACAGAGAATAGTTTCCACCAGTTTCTCCCATTTTGGAGAACTTTTGCAAACAAAATATCGACATTGATACAGTCCACTTATTTTATTCCATAGTTCAACATGTAAATATTTGCACAGATGTATTTTGTTCCAGTCAACAAACACATGGAACATTCTATCACCAGGAGGACCCCTTCTGTTACTCTTTTATAAAAACACCCACTTCTCCCCTCCCTGCATCTTTAATCCTTGATCTATCTGCATTTCTAAAGTTTCATCATTTAAAAAAGTTACACATGTGGAAACACACAATATGTAAAATTACATAGGTCTTTTTTTCCCACTCAGCATAATTCCCTGAACATTCATCCCAATTACTGCTTGTATCAATACTTGGTTCCTCTTACTTCCTGAGTAGTAAGTAGTCCATGGAATATATATACCACAAGTTTACCCATTCACCTGTTGAAAGACATCTGGGCTGCTTCCAGGTTTTTGTTGGTGTGGTGACTTTTTGTTTTGTTGTTTTAGTACTAGGAATTGAACTCGCAGGTGCTTGACGTCTAAGCTACGTCCCTAGTCCTTTTTTATTTTTTATTTTGAGACAGGATCTTGCTGAGTTGCCCAGGCTGATCTGGAACTTGGATCTTCCTGTCTCAGCCTCTGGAGTTGCTAAAATTACAAGTGTGCGTCCTTGCCATGGTGCTAGTTTATTTTCGCTTGTGGCAGTTTGTGTCTTTCCCTTTTTTATTTCCCTTTTTTATTTGTTCAGCTTTGCAAGAGGTTTACCAATTTTATTCACTTTTTTCAAAGATCCAGCTTTTGGTTTCATTGATTTTTCTCTATTGCTTTCCTATTTTCTATTGCATTGACTTCTGCTCTTATTTTCATTGTTTCCTTCCTTCTGCTTGCTTTGGATTTATTATAATTTTCTTTTCTACTTTCTCAAGGTATGAACTTAAATAATTAATTGAAACTTTTCCTCACTTCTAACATAAGCATTTAATGCTATAAATTTCCTTCTTATGACTACTTTAGTTACATTCCACATATAATGACATGTTGAATTTTATTTATTCAATTCTTTGTACTTTCCTGCCTTTGAGAATTTCTTACCTGCCCTGTGGATTATTTAAAGGTGATATAGTTAATTTTGACATGTTGGCCCGACACAGTGTCATAAGCCTGTAACCCCAGATACTTGGGAGGCTGAGGCAGGAGGATCACAAGTTCAAGGCCAGCCTCAGCAACATAAGTAAGATGCTGTCTCAAAATAAAATTTCTAAACTAGGTGCTGGGGATGTAATTTAGTGGTAGAGGGCACAGGATTCAATCCTCAGTACCCACCCCACCCCACAAAAACAAAGTAATTTCCATGTTTATATGGATTTTTCTGTTGTTTTTCTTTTACAGATTTCTAGTTAGATTCAATTATGGCCAGAGGATGTAATCTATAATTTCAGATTTCAGTTATTTTCAGCATTTTTTGATTAAATAGAAATTATCTAAATTGATTCAAGAGGAAATACAAAACTTAAATAGATTTATATCCAGGAGTAATATTTTAAAATATTCCATGGATACAGGATAGGTAATGATGAAACCAAAGGAACTAAGAAGATACAAGCAGACAATTGTTGAAAATAATGGATATATATTTGTCATGAGTACTAGATGACTATCAATCCCACCCCTATCTGTTGAAGAAATTAATTCAGAGGTAAAAATTCTATATACCTAGGAAACACCATGCCCAGACTTGACACCCAAGCTTTATCAAAACCTTTCCTTGTACCAAATGTTCCAGATGGTGGAAAAAAGAAGAATCATTTTCCAAGTTAGAAGTAGATAAGAAAGAAAACTGATACATAAGAAAAATTATACATAATTATAAGCATGAATATAGATGCAAATATCATCAACAAAATATTAGAAAACCAAATTCAGCAATGGGTATAAAATGTTATCCTGAGTAACCAACATTTATCATAATGATTTAACATGTGAAAACCTATTAAGATTTGCCGGGCTGGGATTATGGCGCAGTGGTAGTGTGCTTGTCTAGCACGTGTGAGGCACTGAGTTCAATTGTCAGCACCACATAAGAATAAAACAAAGATATTACGTCCACCTACAACTAAAAAATAAATATTTTAAAAAAAGATAATTTGCCACATTAAGAAAAAAATTTAAAATGTAATAATAAACATGTTGTTAACATGTCCAATAAAAAGCATTAAATAAAGTTCAACATTTATTCATGATTTTAAACAAAAGTGACATTTAAATTCGGGAAAGAAAGGAACTTTCTTACACTGATCAAGAGCACTTATCAAAAATTTACCACAAGGGCTGGGACTGTAGCTCAGTGGTAGAGCGCTTGCTTAGCATGTGTGAGGCACTGGGTTCGATCCTCAGCACCACATAAAAATAAACCAATAAAATAAAGGCATTTTGTCCATACACAACTACAAAATTTTTTTTAATTTACCACAAACATCATACTTGATGGTTAAAGTATGAATTCTATTTAAATTCTTGTTTAAACAGATTCTGTTTAAAGAATTCTGTTTAAAGTCAAGAATTTTGAAAAAGATGTCACCTTTGTTGTTTGCATTCAATTTACTTCTAGAGGTTGAAGATAAATAAATGAGAAATAATGTGAAAGTGAAGGGGAAAATTATTTCTGGAGAATAGGATTGTTTACATGGACCATCCAAGAGATTCTACAAACTCCTTAAATTAAGAACCTGGGCCCGGTACAGTGGCGCAGGCCTGTAATCCCAGCAGCTCAGGAGGCTGAGGAAGGAGGATTACAAGTTCAAAGTCAGTCTCAGCAATTTAGCAGGGGGCGCTAAGCAATTTAGCGAGACTCTATCTCTAAATAAAATATAAAAAGTGTTGGGAAGGTGGCTCAGTGGTTAAGCGCCCCTGGATTCAATCCCTAGTATCAAAACAAAACAAAACAAAAACCCAGATCTTACCTGTAAGCCCATTGACTCAGGAGGCTAAGGCATGAGGCTCACAAGTTTGAGGCCTGCTTCAACAATAAAAAATGAAAAGGACTGGAGACGTAGCTCAGTGATAAAGGGCCCAGTACCAAAAAAAAAATAACTAACTAAATAAAAAAACTAAGAGAGTTCAGCAAGGTGGATACTAAACCAATATAATTGGTGGCTGGGCATGGTGGCAAGTGTTCTGTTTTTGCTACTAGGGACTTTGAGGCAGGAGAATCTCTTGAGTCCAGGAGTTCAAGACCAGCCTGGACAACATAGTGAGATCTTGTTTTAAAAAAATAAATAAGTAAATAAATGATATTCCAGTATTCCAGCAACAATCAATTAGGATGTAATTGTTTAAGTGATTACATTTATAATAGCATTTAGAAATACAGATAACATGAGTTGCTTCTCAGCCTTTTGGCTAAGATCAAGTGTAGAAATGCAGGTAACATGAAATATATAAAAACAACCTTTTTGGATAACCTTTTAATGTATCACTTAGTAACTTAAAGACAGACCTAAATCAATGAGGAAATTGACTATATTCATGGTTAGGAGGACTCAGTATGCTAAAGATGTCAGGTTTTCTCCAAAATAACCTATAAATTCAATGCAATTCCAAACAAATTTTCAGGAGAATTTATCTTGGGCTTTGCCAAGCTGACCCTTGATTTCAAATGAAGTAGTAAAAGGTCAAGAATAGCTAAGACAGGGGCTGGGTTTACGGCGCAGTGGTAGCATGCTGGCCTAGCATGCGGGAGGCACTGGGTTCGATCCTCAGCACCACATAAAATAAAATAAAGATATTCTGTCCACCTACAACTAAAAAACAAGCAAGTAAATAAATAAATAAAAAGAATAGCTAAGACAATTTTAAAGGGAAAAAAAAAAAAGACACCACCCTACCAGATATTAATTACTATAAAACTATAGAAAGTAAAACAAGTTGGCACTGGCAAAGGAGACAAATTCCCCAGGAAAAAAAATTCAAGAAAAAGTGCTTGCAAGTGTATAATTTTGGCATATAACAGAAGTGACATTACAACTCTGTAGACAAATGAAGTCAATAAGTGATGTGGGAACAATGTTTCCATATCAAGGAAAAGGTTAGACTTTCATCTTGTACCATATATACACTCAATTCCAGTCGTTTTAAAGATTCAAGTGTGAAAAGCAGAACTTCAAGACTTTCATGTAATAATATATAAAAATAAGCCAGGCACGGTGGTGCACACCTGTAATCCCAGCACTTTTGGAGGCTGAGACAGAAGAATCGCGAGTTCAAAGCCAACTTCAGCAATGGTGAGGTGCTAAGCAACTCAGTGAGACCCTGTCTCTACATAAAACACAAAATAGAGCTGGGGAGCTGGGGATGTGGCTCAGTGGTCGAGTACCCCTGAGTTCAGTCCCTGGTACCAAATATATATATACACACACACATATATAAATTTATGACCACAGGGCAGAACTAATTCCTATACCAAAGTCAAAAAAAAGCAAAAATCATAAAGGAAATACAATTGAAGTATTTTTCAATTTAAAATCTCTATGAAACAAAAGCTATTGAAAGACAAGTTAGGAATTCAGAAAATATACTTGCAATGCATATTTTAACAATGATTTAATGGTCTAATTACATGAAGAACTCCACACATCAAAAAGAAAAAATAACCATTAGAACACTGGCAGTGATAAAAAGAGTAAATTCAAAGAAATGGAGACATGAAAGGACAATTAATATAAAGGTAAAAGATTTTCATACTGGTCAATAATCAAAGAAATGCAAATTAAAACAAGGAAATAGCTTTTCATGCTTATCAGATTGGCAAAATTTCTGATAATATCAAGTGTTGGCCAGGATGAAGAAATCCCCATACAGTGCTGGCAAGAATGTAAGTTGATAAAAACGCTTTGGGGAATGGTTTGGGGTTACCTAATAAAATAGACGTTGCATATACTAAAGAACCAGAAATTCTGCTTTTTAGAATGTACTGTAGAGGCACTTTTGCACTTGAATGAAACTTATATACACTTAAAGAGACATATAATTGGATTTTCATGACATCATTCCTTGCAATAAGGAAATATTGAGAACAACTTACATGTTCATCAAATGGAAAATAGATCAATGTGCTATTTGTTGAACCACATGAAATTGCTGCTATTCAACCTTTTTTGGGGGTGGGTACTGGGGATTGAACTCAGGGGCACTTAACCACTGAGCCACCTCCCCAGCCCTATTTTGTATTTTATTTAGAGACAGAGTCTCATGGAGTTGCTTAGCATCTCACTTTTGCTGAGGCTGGCTTTGAACTCGTGATCCTCCTGCCTCAGCCTCCTGAGCTGCTGGGATTATAGGTGTGTGCCACTGTACCTAGCTTCAACCATTTTTATATGACTTAAACTAGTAAATTTATAAAATTGAATATCACAGAAGCTAAAACGAATGAACTAGATTAATTTCAAAAACAAAACTAGATTCAATTTCAAAAACAAAATACTCACTTAAGAATATCCATGCTGTAATACGTATAGTATGATCACAAGCACACTTGGGTAAAAATCAGCCTCCTTGAGCCAGAGAATGTATAATAATAACTAGAAGCCTTTTAAAATTTGGAGCTATTTGAAAATGCCAGAAGAATTTGTTGAGAACTACATTAGCCAGGCTTCACTAGGAAAGAGAACCAATAGGATAAGTGGCTAAATGATTGATAGATTAATTGATAGGTAGGTAGGTAGGTAGATAGATAGATAGATAGATAGATAGATAGATAGATAGATAGATAGACAGACAGATATTAGCTTTCTCAATTATAGAGGCTGGAGGCCTGGGCAAGCCAGTGGTGTAGGTCCAGTCCAAGCCTAAGGGCTTGACAACCAGAGGAAATGATTGTGTAAGTCCCAGTCTGTATCCAAAGGCTCAGGAACCAGAAGCGCTAATGTCCAAAGGCAAGACAGATGAATGTCCCAGCTCAAGCAGAGAAAGCAAATTTGCCATTCCTTCACATTTTGTTCTGTTCAAATGTTTAACAAATTGGATGATGTCCATTGCATTGACAAAGGCAGATCATCTTGGGTTTCTCAATATGCAAGTAACAGAATCCAGCTGTCTCCTCCTCCTCTTTCAGTTCTATAAATAATCTACTTATAGGGGGCTGGGGCTATGGCTCAGTGACAGAGCGCTTGCCTAGCATGCATGAGGCACTGGGTTTGATTCTCAGCACCACATATAAATAAATAAAATAAAGGTCCATCGGTAACTAAAAAAAATTTTTTTTTTAAAAAGAATCTACTTATACAAACCATTAATGAACATTGTAAAGTTTACAAGATGTTTTATAAAAGAGAACAAAAGAGGTTGACAAAGTATATCCACATCACACAGCCTGCAGATCCCCAGTGACATTTCTCTTCTCTCTGTTCCCTGGTCCTACTACAGGTGGTTTTCTTTGTCATCCTTTCACTTCCAGTCCTGTTGGCTCCTTCTATCATGTAGAACAATTTAGCTACCATTGTTAATTGCTTGAGCATTTTCTTGAGGTTCTGACTTTGATTCCAAGCATTTTTTTCCTTAAAATGAAAACCAAAGTATTAACCTTATTTTAGATCTCAGCTGGCCTCAAGCCTATAATCCATATAGTGATGTATGCAGCTTCCTAAAAAGTGTCCTTAGAGATATGGAATATGTGTTCTCCTCCAGTTTTTCTCCTTCTCCTTGGCCAGACTGTGGATGTAATGGTCAGACCAAGCCTCTTGGACCACAAGATCAAAACCACACATTGTGGGCTGGGATTGTCGCGCAGTGGTAGCGTGCTCGCCTAGCACGCGTGAGGCACTGGGTTCGATCCTCAGCACCACATAAAAAAACAAAGATATTCTGTCCACCTAAAACTAAAAAATAAATAAATAAATATTTTAAAAAAAACAAAAACCACACATTGTGATGATATAGCAACAATTTACAGCCTGGGTCTCTGACAATTACAAAGTTGCCTTCTGTCTTCTTTAAGTCATTGTTCTTACAAGTTCCCTGTACCTTGTAGCTGAATTCATTTTTGCTGATTCAAGTGGGGATACCATGCTGAAGTGAAAACCTTGATCTCTAAGCTAAGAAGTTTCAGGTTTTTTGTATATATCATTAGGACAAATGATGACTTTTTAGATATGAAGAGAAATAATGGAGAAATAAAATTCATTCATTTTGTGGTACTGCTGCATTTTCCCTTTAAATCATTAAGAATTGGAGCACAGTTTTAAAAAGCACAGGTCACTAACTGTACGGTCAAAGATAAGAAAGGGAATGCTGAAGTGAATTAGCCAATCTGAAACTTTACTTAAAATAAGTCTAGTATTGATATGATATGCATAGTAATTCTTGAGAAATGAGTGGAGAATGTTGCGATGAACTTTTTCAATTAATAACATTGATGCTTTTTAGCATAAAATTACTTATTTTTGTTCACTGACCTCTCTTTGGTTTAACAACCAAAGTTGTTACCAGTTACCTGGTAAATAAGAAATAAATTTAAATAAAAGCAATGAATGAGGGTGGTACAGTGGACATTTATAATTTTAGGTTGCCTGCGTCCTCATCATCACTCCCAGTATGAAGGAAAGAATTGCTGGAGCCTCTCCCATAGCCCCTTCCCCTACCCTGGGTACTGTTAAGGAGCAGACCCAGATCCCAAGCCTTCCAAATAGGACCTCTTAATCTGGAACACTGAGTCTTGAGCAGAGACAAAAAGGTGGGGATATTAGTTGAAGTTCTTTGATAGCTTCTCATGGAAATGCTCAGGTGAAAATGTTCCTTTCAATCCTATATATGTAAGTTTGTATTATGAGAGCCTATGGTTCTTGTGATGGTTAGCTTTATGTGTCAACCTGACTAGGCTAAGAGATGTCCATAGAATGAAACACTATTTCTGGATATGTTTGTGTGTGTCTTTACCTCCTCTAAGTTGTTCTTGTCAGCTATTTTGGTCACAGAAATGCAAAATTGACTAACACATAGGGTTAATATGTCAAAATATGTTCATATTAAATATTGATAGATTTTTACCAAATTACACCACAAAGAGGAGGTTTCAGCATACATGCCTAACAAGAATGCCTGTTCCCCACACTCTTACCAAGACTTGATATTATGGATCTATTTAACCTCTGCCCACCCAGTGGTGTGTATGGGAGGGCTCTACAGTACGGGTTAGCTTACAGGGAGGATACACTTTCCCCCTAGGCTTCTTTTTGTTTGTTTTTAATTAGTTATACATGGCGGTAGGATGCATTTATGCACTTTGATATATCATACATAAATGGGGTATGATTTCTCATTTTTCTGATTGTACATGTTGTAGAATCACATTCAGAGCTCAAAAAACTTAACACCAAATAATCCCATCAATAATAAGTGGACTGGGCTGGGATTGTAGCTCAGCGGTAGAGCGCTTGCCTCGCATGCGTGAGGCCCTGGGTTCGATCCTCAGCACCACATACAAAGCAATAAAATAAAGACATTGTGTCCATCTACAACTAAAATATTTAAAAAAAAAAATAATAATAATAAGTGGACTAAGAAACTGAACAGACACTTAACAGAAGAAATACAATCAATCAACAAATATATGGAAAAATGTTCAACATCTCTAGCAATGAGAGAAATACAAATCAAAATTACTCTAAGATTTTATCTCACTCCAGTCAGAATGGCAATCATCAAGAATACAGGCAACAATAAATGTTGGCGAGGATGTGGGGAAAAGGTACACTCATACATTGCTGGTGGGACTGCAAATTGGTGCAACCACCACGGAAGGTAGTATGGAGATTCCTCAGAAAACTCGGAATAGAACCACCATTTGACCCAGCTACCCCACTCCTCGGTTTATACCCAAAGGTCTTAAAATCAGCATACTAAAGGCCAATGTCAATGTTTATAGCAGCTCAATTCACAATAGCTAAACTATGGAACCAACCTAGGTGCCCTTCAATAGATGAATGGACAAGGAAAATGTGGTCTATATTTGATGAAATATTACCCGCTAGGCATTCCTGAGGAAGAATGTCTTCTTTTGAATAATTAATGATATATTGCTATAATAAATCCAATTTTTTACCTTTTTAAAATGAAAGAATTTTCTAAGTGGAGATATTAATATGCATTTCCCCAACATAGAGAATATATATGTGTTTTTTGAACTGATTTGATCAGTGAGGATTATGATTTCATTTCAGGAGTTGAAGTGAATAGATTGAAAGAAATTATAGGGGATGGTGATGCTGATTAAAAGGCCTGAAAGAATTTTTTAAAAAGTAAATTAAAAAGTAAAGCTAGACAAGGTGGAACACACCTATAATCCCAGTGGCTCAGGAGGCTGAGGCAGGAGGATTAGGAGTTCAAAGCCAGCCTCAGCAACTTAGCAAAGCCCTAACCAACTTAGCAAGAATCTGTCTCAAAATAATAAATAATAAGGGCTGGGAATGTGGGTCAATGGTTAAGAGCCCCTGGGTTCAATCCCTGGTACTGAGAAGAAAAAAAGAAAAAGTAAATAAATTTTTATTTCTCCACCCCAGTTTTCATGGGGAGAGAGAACATCCTTTGAAGAATGAAGCTAGTTTTAAATTCCTAAATTCCTAAATTAATTTGCTTTATAAGGCACGGTTGGAGAGACTCTGGGCTTCCCATTCCTGAGACTGCTGAATGGTTGAATCGTCCTACAAATACCTGCACCAGCCTGTACCTGTGACACCCTAACTCCAAGGGCAGAGAAAACATTTGGACTGAGTCTTAAACAACTAGTTAAAAGTGGTCTGAAACATAAAAGTTAATATGGCCAGGTTTTACATTTATTCTTTTTTTTAGTCAAAAGCAATTAATTTTTTAAAATGAGACTACATATTTTGCCTATTAGATTTAAAAAGAAAATTTCTGCTTAAAATTAAGACTAGTTATCTATAAAGATAAAATTAATCATGTAACTTTTTTGTAGCAAAAACTGCACATAGAATGAAAGAATGACATTTATATATTCTCATTAAATGAGAACTCCAAAGTTCCATTGAAATCTACATTCGTAGCCTAAATGTAGTGAAAAATTGAGATGAAATTAATAATCTAGATCAAAACTCATTTTTTCTCATCATTCTCTGTCTGTATCAGGTCCAAGTTATGCCATGTGACTCAATTCCCCATTTCTCTAATATACTATAAAAAAGGTGTTAGATTCAGACAGACCTGGGTTTGAAACCCAGTTCATCTCAAGCAAGTTGCTTCATCTCTTTAAGCTTAGTTGCTCATTTTATAAAATGAGGACAGCAATACAATGCTTATCTCATGGAGTTATTATGAGGATTAAAATAGGTCACAAGTAAGGGCTTAGCACAATGCCTGACATAATAGGCATGCTATAAATATTATCATTATCATTGTGATCAATTGTGCCTGTGCCTCATATATAGTACATACTCAATGAATGTTGATTCTTTTTCTCTTTAAAAGAAGTTTTTGTTGCCATGGTTTTGCATATCAAATCATTCTACATACATGTCTTATCACTAACTTATATCTTAAAGTCAAATCAGCTCAGGGCAAAGGAAATGCAGAGACAGGAGATTGGGGATATGACATTAAAAACATCAGCCTTGCATTTAAAAACTAGTTTTTACCTGTGATCACATACTTTGTGAACTAACACTCACTGATGTTAGTTTTCCAGCATTATCACAATTCTCCATTCCATGGTGGTGGATTCAGTCAAAGGGATCCATCCACCTGTATCCTCTGATGAGGGTTGGAAAGAGAATCCTTGGCATCAGAACATCAGAATAATCATTTTATAGTCCCAAGAATTAAAAAAAAAAAAGTGATGGAGGTGGAAGGTGAGGTGGGACCATCAGGCCTTCTGGGGATTGTCTTTTGGGGTCAGGAATTCCTCTGAACTTTTAGGTAAGTGCGGGAAATCTTTCTGAGCCATGAACTAGTTCAAGTGGCCTCATTGGAGGAGGAAAGGGAAAAAGAATATGAAGCCACGGGGACCAGGAAGACTGGTTAAACTGGGACTTGGACTTTCCAACAAATTAAGTAGATGGCAGATGCTGGGTCATAGGCAGAGATCAGGAGGCTGTTATCAGAAATGTTGAGCGATACGGAGACAAAGAATTCTAGGACATCGAATTATCAGGGTTCCAAGAAAGAGCTACTGTGAATCCCAACTGAAGAGAAGTTCAAAAGAAAGCCTTGTCAAATCCTGTAGGAACAGACTGGAATCAGAAGTGGGTTGAGGTGAGGGGTGAGTAAAGAGAGCAGGCACCATGGCCACAAAGGCAGAAAGCATTTCGTCACACCTTCCTGGTTTCTTAAGGATAGAAGTCCTACCTATTTTGCATCCCTATGGTAAAACTTTGACTGATACTTGATTCCTAATTTGCCTAGTCTTACTCTTCATTTCTCTTTAGATATATTGCTCTGGAAGTCCCCTGGAATTGGATCAGCAACCATTTGGGTAGTGAGGTTGGTATTGGATCTCAGTCCATAGACTATGTACTCCAACTAGGTAACTCTGGGAGACAGAGCCAGGAAAGTTCTGCAGATCTCTTCCAACTTAAATTTGGTAAATCCTAAAGCTGGATTTACCTCAAGCCACCACATGGGTAATTACTGCAATGTACAAAAATAGTTAAAATTTCCATTTTGTTTCTCATTCCACTATGATACATATGAGACCATCAGTTCAAACTATACTACTGAGCTTTTTTTTTTTTTTTTGGTACTGGAGATTGAACTCAGGGATACTCGATCACTGAGCCACATCCCCAACCCTATTTTCTGTTCTTTTTATGTAGAGAGCGGGTCTCACTGAGTTGCTTAGCGCTTCACAGTTGCTGAGGCTGGCTTTGAACTCGTGATTCTCCTGCCTCAGCCTCCCAAAGCGCTGGGATTACAGGCTTGCGCGACCACGCCTTGCTGCTACTGAGCTTTTAGAAACATTATACCAGCCTTGCAAAATGAAACTAGCATTGGTTCCCAAGGTTTCTCTGGGTGACTTGGGTCTAAGGCACCAAACCTTAGCATAACAGATAGGAATCTCAGAAAGAAGGGATCAAATGGACACTGGTACTAAATAATACAGTCTAAACAAAGTTTTTTCCTAAACAAGGCTCTTAAACTTTCTTAGTGATCTGTGTTGTATAATTCTACCAGCTGGGATGGCATTCTTAACCCAAAGCAGATCTGAGACCCTCAGTCTTGAATGGCTTGGTGGGGAAACAGTCACAACCTTTCCTCCAGTTTACAGACATGCTTTAATACCTTCTCTAGACACACACTGGCTCAGGTTGGAGTGGCAAGATCAGGTTTGAGTTCTTGCTGTATCAAAGAACCTTTAGGAAAGCCTTGTTTCATCTCTGACTAAACTTCGGGAGAGTCTGTCCCCTAAAAGACAATTTGGGTGAAGAACCAGTTTGGCAAGAAGGCCCATCCCAGAAGTTATTAAAATGCATCAACATGAAGGTGTGAAGAACAACACCTCACTGAAGACCCCAAGGGAACAACAGGAAGGGAATGTCAAGGCTACCATAAAGCCCTGGGATTCATGGCCTACAAGTTTTGCACTGGGATCAAGGGCACATCTCTATCTGTACAGGGTGATGATTCCTACTGTCAATCATAGGTGAATGGGTGGATCTATCCAACTAAAACACAAACCTACAGGTGACCTGGCTCAAACGTTCCCTATGTCCATGCTGGCTGCCAGGTTTGTGAGCTCTTCCTCCTGTAGAGCTCTGACCTGAGTGTGTTCAGAAATCACCCTATCCTCAGTTTTCCCTATCCAGATGAGTTAAGTTAAATCCTTCTGAAGACTCCATTGATGTTCAGAAAGAACAAGAGAGAAATGACTGCAAAGACTAGACAATGAAAGTATTTGCTTAATCTCTGCTTTCTCTTTTCTTTATCTCAAAACCATTGCAGAAATGCCTCTGGACTCCTGTGGCCACTCATTAATTTGTTTCCCCATGCCCATCTGTTTCCCTCACAGCATCCTCCAGATCGTATCTGCTCTTTGTTTAAGTTCATAAGTGGCCCCTGGGAACTCCCTTTCAAAAGTCATCTCCAGCCTTTGGTCCCCACATGTCTTCCTGGCTTTACCAATTTTAGATTTTAAGATCTAGTAGAGAAAGATTATCTCCTACATCAAATTTGCCATAGTAACCATCATAATGCAGGGCAAACAGCATCGATTCTACTGCAATGGTCAGCCTCGCCTTGAATTCTTGCAATGGCCTAACAGGACCAGCCACGCGAAGGGTCATTAACTACAGAAATCAAGGCCCCTTTCCATTTTACTCTAGAGACTGCGTTTTAAAAAATGTATATATTTTTGGTTTTAAGAATTTTTAATTTCTTAGGAGAATCAAATGAACCAAATAAATCAAAATTTCTTAAATGTAGGTTAAAGAGAGTGGGGTGTGGTGGCACATACCTGCAATCCTAGCAACTTGGAAGGCTGAAGAGGAAAAGTCTAAGTTTGAGGTTGGTCTCAGCAACTTAGCAATTCCCTCAATAACTCAGAGAGATCCTGTCTCAAAATAAAAAATATAAAGAGTAGGAATGTAGCTCAGTGGTAGAGAGCCCCTGGGTTCAATTTTCAGTATCTCCCCAAATATAGGCTGCTTATCGTTTTTACCACTCAGTGAAAATTGTACCAGTCTTATTTTCTTAGTGAATAGAAAATGTCTCTCTAACAAAACACATATTTTTTCTGAAAAGTGTTTTCTCTAATAGGATGATTAATTTCAAGTGGGCTAGAGAGTACTGTAAATTATAATAAGAAACCACACATACACACACACAATCACAAAAATATTCAGATCAGGAAATGCTTCAATGTTTCCGAAAAATGTTTGTGAGGAAGTGTTATTTCAGAATAAAAACATTTCCTGCCTGACAACCATGCCATGGAAAAAATCATGAGATGCCAATTATGAAGTCGTATAAAAAATAATTTTTATGATGGGATTGTATATTTGGAGAAAAATCCTTTATAAATAATAACATGAGATAAATAGAAATCACCCAAAATCCTAACTTTTTTTCTTTTTTCTCAGAATGATACTTATTTTTACAAAAGTTTTTTATTCACACAAAAATTTAAACATTGCAGAAAAATATAGGTGAAAAGGTAGAAATTAGCCAACATCTCACCACACGGAGATGACCACTCTTAGTATTTAAGTGAATATATCTCTAGTCAGGTTTCAGTGTAAATACTTGTGTTCAGTGTAATTCAAGCTTGTGTTTAATTACACGTGTTTAGTTTAATGATTCGTATTATATCAACAACATATCATGGAGGTCTTTCCCTGCCAACAAGTCTAGGTGTGCAGTGTTAGTGTTCACAATTGCGCCTATGTGTCACATGTACCTTCTGGGATGATCTGAGCTTCAGCAGTGGCTCTCTCATAAGTCCTCTTGTGACAACACAAGAAAGCAGGAGGGGGAAGTTGGTGGGTGAGTGGGCAGGGGTTCTTTAGAAGCCTCCTACTGGATTTCCTTGTATCACATGTCTGTGACCAGACATTCATCTGCCTGGCCCAGACACTGCCAAATGAGAATGCCTTGGCATGACAATCTCAAGTAAGCCATGACTTGTTCTCTGTGATTCATTACTACCTAAACAAAAACTAGGGTTCCACAAATAAGGAAAGTGGGTGCAAGTGGGGTGAAATCCATGAAGTAAGTTTAAATTCATCAATTCACAATGATATACACCAACAAACCCAGCCAGCAATGGTTGGAGAATGCTAATGAATCTCAATTCAATCAACTAAACTATTTTGAAAAGCATAACTTAAGTGATTTAAATGCTTATCCTGTCTTCCTGTGATCAACTGGGAAATCAAATCATTCAGGGAGTTTCCCTTTATATAAGTATTCCAACGAATAAGTGAAGAAGAAATGATGGAATTAGGATACCACCATTTCCGACATCTATAGAATGAATGGATTTAGGCATTAGCATCAATAACTATCAACATCACAGAAAGAAACACTCCAAGGTTGTATGCCTCTGATGAAAGGACACAATTCGGTCGAAGAAGTCATCTTCTAAAAAAATGTTTGTATTAGTGCATAATCATTATACATAATAGTGGGGTTCATTTTACATATTCGTAAATGCATATAATGTAATTTGCTCTATTTTAATCCCTAGTACTTCTCCTTTCCCTCCCTCCTTTCTTCCCCTGATCCCCTTCTTCTACTATTGGTTTTCTTTATTTTTTATTTATTTATTCTTTAAAATAATTTTTTTAGATGTTGATGGACCTTTATTTTATTCATTTATTTATATGTGGTGCTGAGAATCTAACCCAGTGCCTCACACGTGCTAGGCAAGTGCTCTACCACTGAGCCAAAACCCCAGCCTGGTCTTCTTTATTTTTATTTATTGTTTTTAACTTGGTGCATTATAGTTATACATAAAAGTAGAATTTGTTGTGATATGTTCACACATACACATAGCATGGCTTGGTCATTTTCATTCCACAGTCCCTTCCCTTTCCCATACCTCCTCCCTCCCCTTCAGTCTTCTACTCCACTGTTCTCCCTTCTATTTTCATGAGGTGCCTCCCACATTAATTCTGTCTGACTTTTGCATGAGAGAGAAAACATTCTACCCTTGACTTTGAGTCTAGCTTGTTTCACTTAGTATGATGTTCTCCTCTTCCTTTATTTACCAGCAAGTGACATGATCTCATTCTTCTTCATGGCCGAGTAAAACTCCATTATGAATATACATCACATTTTCTTTATCCATTCATTCATCTGTTAACAGGTACTTAGGCCAGTTCCAAAACCTGCCTATTGTAAATTGCGCTGCCATGCACATTGGTATGCATGGCACTATAGTATGCTGATTTTAGTTCTTTTGGATAAATAGCAAGGAGTAGGATAGCTGGATCATATGGTGGTTCCATTTCTAGTTTTTTGAGGAACTTCCACACTGCTTTCTGAAGTGGTTGTACTAATTTCCAGTCCCACCAACAATGTATAAGCATACCTTTTACCCCACATCCTCACCAGCATTTATTGATATTTGCATTCTTGATGATCACCATTCTAACTGGATTGAGATAAATCATATTTTGGAAAAGCTGAGGACAAATAATCTGGGTTCTGCTGAGCATGGTGGTAAATATTTGTAATCCCAGCTACTTGGAAGGCTAAGGCAGGAGGACCGCAAGTTTGAGGCTACCCTGGGCTACTTATCAAGACCCTGCTTCAAAATAAAATTTTAAAAAGGCTGGGGATGGTTGTTCAGTGGTAGAGTACTTGCTTAGTATGCCTGAGGCCCTGGGTTCAATCCCCAATACAACAAAATAAATAAACAATGTTCCGAGGAAACAAAAATGGTTGGAGGGGGAATAAATGGATTAAAAGAGACTTAGAAGACATCTAAACCAATTGCCATGTCTAGATTTGATGTGAATCTCCAATCACCACTGTTAAAAAAATTATGGCACTTATGAGGCACTTGAAAATTTGAACTCTGAAAGAATGTTGTGAGATAAAGAAATTAGTGTTAAGAGGTCATGAAGAGGGGGGCGGTTCCAAGATGGCGGCCTAGACGGACGCTGTGGTCAGTCTCTCCAGAGCCAGAGGTTGAAGTTGTGGAAATACCATCTCCCAGCCAGCTTCTGGATATCATCATACAGCTACTCGGGCAGGAATTTCACTTGCGCATGTAAGCAGGGCCACCAGCCAGCAGCCATTGCCACAAGCAGAGTGACTTCAGCAGCAAGTGGCGGCGGAGCTCAGCCGCAGCGGCTCAGCCCAGAGCTCGCCCCGGGCGGGGTCTGCTTCTACAGGGGTACCTGGCTCCAGCGCCCACCCAACCACGCAGGGCCCCTAGCAGTTGCTCCCGTGGACACATGGCCCCAGCCGCTAGCCACTTGGGAGCCCAAATTCAGGGTAAGAGTCGCTCCAGAGACCCCAGCGAAGACAGCCCGCTGCACTTCCGCTCCAGAGCTCCGGTGCACCGGCAGGAGCCGCAGAGGGCCCAGATCCGCCCGCAGGAACCTCCACGGGTGTCCAGCAAGAGGGAGACCTCGAGCCACTGAGGAGCCCAAACTCAGGAGTTCCTATTCACCAGCAGGAGTGCAAGAGAGGGCCAAAACAGCCCTCAGGAGCCGCCTCAGGAGCCCCAGCCAAAGCCACTCCCACTGCCCTCTAGAGATACATCCACTACTTCCACCACCAACTTTAGAGACAGTAGTGCCCATCTGGGGACACTGGGAGAACAGA
>PVHX01021139.1:0-30435 GCA_004024805.1 Geosciurus inauris | reverse complement strand
GTACCAGGGATTGAACTCAGGGGCACTCAACCACCGAGCCACATCCCCAGCCCTATTTTGTGTTTTATGTAGAGACAGGGTCTCACTGAGTTGCTTAGCGCCTCGCCCTTGCTGAGGCTGGCTTTGAACTCGCGATTCTCCTGTCTCAGCCTCCCTAAGTGCTGGGATTACAAGCGTGAGCCACCGCGCCCGGCTTCCTCTAATGCTTTTAAAAGCATCCTCATGGCTGGGCAAGGTGGCGCACACCTATAGTCCCAGTGGCTTGGGAGGCTGAGGACGGAGGATCACATTTGGAGGTTAGCCTCAGCAACTTAATGAGGCCCTAGGCAACTCAGTGAGACCCTGTCTCTAAATAAAGTACAAAATAGGGCATGTGGCTCAGTGATCTAGTGCCCCTGAGTTCAATACCTCGTACCCAAAAAACAAAAAGCATTTTCATCACATTTAGGACATTTCCCTCCCCTACCCTACCAAATGGTGACAGAGTCTGGGGACTCTCTTATGGTGCCCAGATTTGCAGTCCAGTCTCCTTCCAAAAAGTCGGAAGCCTCGGTTACTTGTTTTACTTCCAAATAGACTCCAAACAGGTTTGTAGCAGCCGGCCCAGGAATACCAGTTTGCATGCCTGAATTTTTTAAAGTTTTAATGTGTAACCATTTAATTCTTTCCAGAGAGATATTTTCTAGGTGATAGAGATATTTTGTAAATGATATACTTATTTAGTGTTGGGAGGGAAAACAGGGAATGGAAAGTCAAAGTACTAGAGGTAAAATTGTTTAGGTGCCACACACGCCTGTAATCCCAGCGGCTGAGGAGGCTGAGGCTGGAGGGTCACAAGTTCAAAGCCAGACTGAGCAATTTAGCGAGGCGCTAAGCAACTCAGTGAGAGCCTGTCTCTAAATAAAATATAAAACAGGGCTGGCAAGGGCTAAGGTTGTGGCTCAATGGTAGAGCACTTGCCTAGCATTGGGTTCAATTCTGAGCACCACATGTACATAAATGAATAAAATAAATGTCCATAATGTCTAAAATAATTTTTTTTTTTAAAGGGGCTGGGGATGTGGCTCAGTGATCAAGAACCCAGTACAAAAAAAAGAAAGAAACCTGTTTCACCAGCCCCTACATCGGGTCTGGGGATGGAGAATAGGATATGTTTTGACCATAAGGAAGGTAGTTCTTGGGATGTCCTCATGCTGGGCAGAGTGTCTGGGATACTTCCTAGAGATCTTGACCTGTCGCTGTGAGTGAGGAATACTAATTAAAGGAAATAAAGCCAAGAGATTCCAATGTACTAAAATAAGAAAAGCAGACACCCTGGAAACAGCTTGGTAAGCTCCCTCCCACCCACCCCAACTAACGAACGCTCTTTCTTTATTCTGCCTAATTTTTCACTACTGACGCCTCCTGTCTGTTTGTTCTGAGAGATCAGCCTTTGAAATGGAGGTCAATATGATAATTGAGGCCCCCAGGCGCCACAATGTGTTGCTTAGGGCCTCACTAAGTTGCTGAGGCTGACCTCCAAATTGCGATCCTCCGGCCTCAGCCTCCCAAGCTGCTGGAATCACAGGCATGTGCCGCCTGGCCCAGCAAGGGGGGCGTGTCAGGGTTGACACTATCTTCTCATCCCCAGTGGGATGCAGGACAGGCTAGCAGAGCACGATAGCACAGAGGGCAGGCAGGTAAGCGCAAGAAGGAAATTCAAATAAAAACCATTAGAAGCCACTGTGCTCCTTCCCAATGATAAAAATGAAACATCATCGGGAGGGTTGGCAAGGACATCAAACAGCCAGAATTCTCACCCCCTGCTGATGGGTTAGCTACTTGGGAAAACACTTGGGCAGTTTAAGTATGTGAAATACACACTTTCCCCTGAGACAAAGGCGCTCAGTTCAAGGTGCTTTCAAAAGTGAAATGGTACCCGTACATCCACACAAAGACTGACACATCAGTGTGCACAGTAGCATTATTCGGAATGCCAGAGTAGAAACAAATCAAATGTCCATCAACTGATGAATGAATAAGCCAAACGTGGCCCATTCATATCATGGAATATTATCCAGGCAGGAAAAAGAAGTCTTAATACTTGCTGCTCCACCAACTGATGAATGAATAAGCCAAACGTGGCCCATTCATATCATGGAATATTATCCAGGCAGGAAAAAGAAGTCTTAATACTTGCTGCAGCACAGGTGAGCCTTGAAAACATTGTGTTGCAGGCACAGGGGTACACACCTGCAAAACCAAAGGCTCGGGAGGCTGAAACAGGAGGATACCAAGTTCAAAGCGGGCCTCAGCCACTTAGCGAGGCCCTAAGCAACTCAGCGAGAACCTGTCTCTAGATAAAAAATAAGACGGGCCAGGTGCGGTGGCGCACGCCTGTAATCCCAGCACTTTGGGAGGCTGAGACAGGAGAATTGCGAGTTCAAAGCCAGCCTCAGCAAGGGTGAGGCTCTAAGCAACTCAGTGAGACCCTGTCTCTACATAAAACACAAAATAGGACTGGGGATGTGGCTCAGTGGTCGAGTACCTGAGTACCAAAAAAAATTTTTAAATAAAAATAAATAAATAAATAAAACTGGCTGGGGATGTGGTTCGGGTTGAGTGCCCCTGGGTTCAATCCCCGGTACCAAAAAAAAAGCCACCCAAAATAGCAGGTGTAGTAACATGCAAGCAGTGTGGTTACTGTCGGCTCTCGTGAGAGTAAGCCTGGAGTGTGTAGCATCTCATTTAATCCTTGCCAGACTCCAAGGAGGAGCTGCTGGTATTACCGGAGCTGAACGGTTGTGTACATGGTTCAAGGCCACTCGGCTGTAGGTGGTACAGTCAGGCTTGGAATCTGAGTCCAGACCCATGGGTGTGACTTCACTGGGGTTCAGTGGCAGAGTCCAGGACGGGGCTACTCGGTCCTGTGACTCTCGGCCAGAGCTGACTGTGCCACACTGACTCCAGATAAAGAGCAGGGTATGTGCCTGGTGACCAAGAGAAGCCCCACAGGCACTTCCATCCCCAGAACAGGAGGAGTTTAGTTTGAGAAATCACCAGGCACATGGGGTGAGGGCGGTGGAACCGAGATTTAACACTGAAAGGAAGAGAGGGCGGGAATAAGGGGAAGGAAGAAGGAAGGACATTCTTTTTGGCCCAGTGAATATTTAGAAGAGAAGTGGTTTTATCTGTTGGTTGGTTGGTTGGTTGACAGTGGGGGTCACTAATAATGGACAAAACACAGGTGCCTATTAGATGTACTTCCCGAATTCCCTTATTTAAGAAAATTCTAGCAGAGGCTGGGGACGTGGCTCAGTGATACGGCACTTGCTTAGCATGTGTGAGACCCTGGGTCCAATGCCCGTCACCACACACACAAAGAAAGAGCTGAGAGTGTAATGCCAGTGACTCCTGAGACGGAGGCAGGAGGATCACAAGTTCAAGGCCAGCCTCAGCAACTTCTGGGGACCCTAAGCAATTTAGTGAGACCTTGTTTCAAAATAAAAAAAATAAAAAAGGGCTGGGGATGTGGCTCAGTGGTTAAGCACCCCTGGGCTCATTCCCAGGTAAAAGGAAGGGAGGGAGGGAGGCAGGGAGAAAGAAAGGAAAGAAATTCCAGCAACCAGACCTGTAGCTCCCTGAGCTCCCATCCTGCACATTGGTTCTTTGACGCCACCCTCAACCTCCCATTCACATAGAAAGACTCAAAATCTTGATTTGGAAACATTTATCCATTGAAGACATTGGGGTGTCCTTACCCTCAGAGCTAGTGCACGTCATTTTATCATGCAAACTCATGGTTGAACTTTATGCAATCACAGAATCCAAAAAAGGAGTTGGTGACATGGCCCAGGACTCGTGGTCATGGTCACTGACGGTCTTGAGTGCCAACCACCTGCCCAGGCCTCTCTGCCCTTGTAAGGACCCAAGGGAGCTGCCCTTCCTCCTCCCTCATTCTTCAAAGGTGTAGCCTGTGCCCCAGGAGGTCACGTCCCAAAGTGCACTCAAGGGCAACCCTGGGGTTCTCTAATCTGTGAGAGTGGGTGCCCTTTCTTTTTTTTATCTGTGGGCCTTTGCCGATGGCTGGCGACAGGGCTCTGTACCTGCCCTTTAACAAACATTCCAGGTAGATTGATCATCCTGCAGGTTACGTGGGAAGCTGTCGTTCATTTAATCCAGACCACGGCCTCAAAAACAAACAGGAAGCTGTGTTCATAGACGTGTATGAATCAAGTTGTGCCCCTCCAAAGCACTTGGTCGAATCTGTAAAAACAAAACGAAAACAAAATGTATTTACAAACTCCTTTGTCCTCTGGACTTTATCGGTGATGATCATATTTTCTCTTCTGGTAGCAAAAACCAAGAAATGTGTCACTGGGAGGCTGTTTGCACACTCTGGTCATTCTGCTGGGGTTCACTGATGACTCTGGAGAGTAAGACCCAGTCCCTGTCCTGCAGACCTCCCAGGCCACTGGGGACCGGAAAGTACATTTATGAAATAGCAACGAATGCCAGGCCTAGCCTGATAACAGCTGCAGAAAAGGCTCAGAGGAAATGTCATGCCAAGCCACGCACAGTGGAGCACGCCTGTAATCCCAGCAGCTTGGGAGGCTGAGGCAGGAGGATCGCAAGTTAGAGGCTAGCCTCAGCAATTTAGTGAGGCCCTAAGCAACTCGGGCAAAACTTGTCTCTAAATAAAATATTTTAAAAAGGCTGGGGATATGGCTCAGTGGTTAAGCACCCTTGTATTCAATCCCCAGCACCAAAAAAAAGTCATGCCAGTGTGGAGAAGGAAGAAGGCCCCCATGCCCAGGAAACTCAGGGGAGGCTCACTAGACCATTCCCATCATTCAGATGAGCAAATGGAAACTCCAGTAGGTGAGGCCACTTGCCCAAGGTCACAGGTCAATCCCAGATGCTCATCCCTGGAATCTGGCTCTATCGGAAGCCAGAGGTACACCTTGAAGCTGATTGATTGTTTTCGAACCTGTTATCCGATTTCATCTCCCTGTACCCGGGGTTTCTCTATGTGTCACCAGCCTGTTGGCACACATGAGTCACCCTACCCATAAACATGAATTTTACTGTCTGGGCCTCGCCCCTGCCCCCCCACTCACCCTGGTCCTTCGGCCACCTGCAAAGCCTCGCCCACCTCCAGCAATGAGTCCCCAGGGGTGTCTATGGTCTCTTCTTCTTTTCAAAAAGGTTGGCCACTCCAGGAGGCCGTTGCAGCTGCCGCCCTCTGCTCCAGGTGCCCCCCACCCCAGAAGCCTCTGCCAGCACCTGGCCTGGATGCGGTGGCCCACATGCATAGAGAGGCCAGGCTCTTGGTCCTACTGAGCAGGAAACCTCAGTGACATCTGTCAGCCGCCCCTCTGGGAGCCAGGGGCGTTTCTTATCTGTAGAAAGAGAGGGGTCAACTCAGTTCTGCATGTGTCCCCCTTTTCGGTGGCCAAATGTGACACAGTGACCCAACTGCCCAGAGGAAATAAGGAACCAGCTTTGGGTCCTCGATAAGGCACATACATAAGCAGTTATGCCCTCAGGCCCCGTGTGTCGTGGTGGGGGTTGGGGGGTTAGCACCACAAGGGAATCCAGCTGTTCTGGGAAGGGCTGTTCCTGGCGGGGGGAGAGGCCCATATGGGAGCCATTCATGGAGCCCTTCTCATGTGCCAGAGTCTGTGCTTGGAGCTGCGTCAGCATTATCCCACACCATCCTCCCTGAATCCAGCTGCAGTAGGGACCGGTTTTATTTCCGGGTTACAGACAAAGAAATCGATGAGGCTCAGAGAGGAGAAATCACTGGCCTGAGGCCACACAGCTTGTCAGTGATGGAATCCTGAGACTCTTTTTATTTTATTTATTTATCATTTATTTTGGTACCAACGATTGAACCCAGGGGTGCTTAACCACTGAGCCATATCCCCAGCCCTTTTTATTTTATTTTTATTTTTTTTTTATTTTGAGACAGAGTCTCACTGAGTTGCTTAGGGCCTCAGTAAGTTGCAGAGGCTGGCTTTGAACTCACAATCCTCCTGCCTCAGCCTCCCAAGCCGCTGGGATGACAGGCGTGCACCACCGCACCTGGCAGGGCCTGAACTCTTAAATGCTGTCTTCACACAAGTAGGCCCCACGAACCCTCTCCGTGAGAAATCAGCTCAGTTCCAATGCCACTTAGTGCCATCCTTTCCACGCTGATTCTTGAAGTGGAATCACACAGTTTCCCCATCTACAAGGTTGGCTGGGATAAGAATTCTTGGAGGGCCAGTAGGATCCCTGGAAATGTGTTCTCAAGCCACAGGGGGAAAAAAAAAATTAAGCCGATGGTCAGGCATGTTTCAACTGAGTTTTTCTCTTCTGTAATTTTCAAAACATCTTCAGAGCTTGATGCTTTTAGGACTTGGGCATGATGATGCCAGCCACCATCACGAGCATTATCCCACAGGGCGGAGCACTTTCTGAGCACAGCTGCATCCAACGCTCACCTTGACAAGAGGCGGGCATTTGATCTCTATTTTGTAGAGAGAAAACCTGAGACACGATGTGGTTAACTATGAAATGACTGGAAGAGGGGTTGGGGACACAGATCAACAGAAGAGTGCTTGCCTTGCATCAAAAAAAAAGAAAAGAAAGAAGAAAGAAAAGAAAAGAAAGAGAAGAAAAAGAAAGAAAGAAAAGAATAAAATAGCTAGAAGAGAGGATTTGAAATGTTCTTATCATAAAATAAAGAATATTTGCAAGATGAACAACCTTCATATTCTGAGTGGATCAGGATGCATGTACCAAAATGTCACACTGTACCTCGTAAGTACATACAAGTATCGTTTGTTGATTTAAAAATTAATTAGGCCTTGGTGGAGAGCTTGCCTCACATGTGTAAGGCACTGGGTTTGATTTCTCAGCACCATATATAAATAAATGAATAAAAAAGATCCATAGACAACTTTAAAAAATTATCTAAGCTGGGCGCGGTGGCGCAAGCCTGTAATCCCAGCACTTAGGGAGGCTGAGACAGGAGAATCGTGAGTTCAAAGCCAGCCTCAGCAACGGCGAGGCGCTAAGCAACTCAGTGAGACCCTGTCTCTACATAAAACACAAAACAGGGCTGGGATGTGGCTCAGTGGTGAGTGTTCCTGAGTTCAATCCCCAGTACCAAAAAAAAAAAAAATTACCTAAAAAAATTAATTAGGCCAAGCATGGTGGTGCACACCTGCAATCCCAGCTACTCAGGAGGCTGAGGCAGGAGGATTGCAAGTTTGAGGCCAGCCTCGGCAACTTAGCAGGACCCTGTCTCAAAATAAAATTAAAAGGGTTAGGGATGTAGTTTTGTGATAGAGTGCTTACCTAGCGTGTGTGAGCCCCTGCATTCAATCTCTAGTACCTACTGCGAAATAATAATAATATTAACAACAAAAATAAATATTCATTTAAACATTTTTTTCAAATAACAAATGATCCTAAAGAGAAGTGTCTTATTCGAAGGGACCAGGTAGTAAGTGGGGACTCTAGTCTTAAACCACTTGTGTATGACCCTAAACCCTACGCCACCTTGTCCTGAGTTTCTTATTTTTCCATTTTCTTGGTGATTCCCAATCTAGCCAGCACATTTGCAGTACCTGGGATTCTTTTTAAAGATACTGTGGATTGGCCCCTTCTAGGTCCAGTACATCGGTCTCTCTAGGGGTGAGCCAAGGTCGAAGACTTCAACTCCAAAAGTGAATGGGGTCCGGGAATATCTGAACCTCAGGTTGACCCAATCTAATAAGGTCCAAGAACTGGCAGAAGAGTACAGGGCTGGAGGAAAAAGAGACCTTCAGCCTGTTCTTCCATCTCCTTTTCCAATCCACCCATGAAATGGCAGCTAACTCCCCTTGGAGTCTGAAACCATTTGGCATTTGGGATTTGAATTTCTCTCTCTCTCTCTCTTTTTTTTTTTTTTTTGAGGGAGGGACTAGGGCTGGAATGCAGGGGTGCTTAACCACTGAGCCACATCCCCAGCCCTTTTTATTTATTTTTTTATTTTGATACAGGGTCTCCCTGAACTGCCCAAGTTGGCTTTGAACTCGCAGATCCTCCTGCCTCAGCCTCCGGAGTCACTGGGGTTACAGGCGTGCACCATCATGCTCAGCTTCAGATAAGGATTTCTGTATGGCTCTTACCCCACCCAGATGGAGGCATGGCACATAATAGGTGCTCAGTAAACATTTATTGAACAAATCCAGGAAGAGTCTCTTCCAGCCATTCTTGTCAGGCTAAGTGAGATTGCTTCAGTAGATTCTGTCCCAGCTTTTAAAAAATCTGTTCATTGAGGGGCTGGGGGCATAGCTCAGAGGTACAGTGCTTGCCTAGCACCTGCAAGACCCTGGGTACCATATCTAGCAGTGCAATCAATGAAAATGAGCAATAAAACCTAGAGTTGCCCACCCCAGTGGGGCCCATGAGCCTCCCATCCATTGGCAGATGGGAAAGTGCTTCTTGCACAGTACCTTCCCTACCCGTGTGTATTAACTTAAAAAAAAAAAATCCTTTCTGATTTAATAGGTTGGAAACAAACCTCGGTTTTGGTTTGAATTTACATTTCTTTGAATCCTGGTAAGGATGAACTTTTTTTTTTTTCATATGCTTATTAGTCATTTGTATTGCTTCTTCTGTGAATCGTCTGTTCCCAATTTACTAATTTACAACGAGAAATGTAACTGCCAAAGGGGACCGGATACACATGTCCTCAGCCAACACGTCAGCTCCCTGTACGCACGCTCCACAGAAAGCCAAGTTCAAATCAGAAGGATGGATGTGGATGCTCAGGGAACAGAGGATGAGAGAAGGGAGGGGTCAGTTATGAGATGCCAGTGTGCAATGGAGTCCAGGCAAGAGAGACCTACCGCTGGGATCCACCAAATCCTTGGGCGGCAGCATCCTCTTCCCTTCCTTCTTCTGCCTCTCTGGCTGTCTGACCTTTCCTCAGATGGATGTATTCTTTCTTTAAATATAGTGCTACATTCAGGCAGGTACAGTAGTACACACCTGTAATCCCAGCCACGTGGGAGGCTGAGGCAGGAGGATCACAAGTTGGAGGCCAGCCTCAGCAACTTAGCGAGACTCTTAACAACTTGGTGAGATCCTGTTTCAAAAACAAAAAGGAAGCCGGGTGTGGTGGCGCACGTCTGTAATCCCTGCACTTTGGGAGGCTGTGACAGGAGAATCGCGAGTTCAAAGCCAGCCTCAGCAACGGCGAGGCACTAAGCAACTCAGTGAGACTTTGTCTCTAAATAAAATACCAAATAGGACTGGGGAGGTGGCTCAGTGGTCAAGTGCCCCTGAGTTCAATCCCCAGTACACACCCCAAAATATAATCAAAATTTCTAAGGACAGAAGGCAAAGCCCTTGACAGTTGACCCTAACTTTTCTTTCCAGGCTTGCTCTGTCCCCCAGACTACTTGATGGTTATTTAATATGTGAGGTGGGGTCTTGCTATGTTTCCCAGGCTGGCCTCAAAATATTAGGTTCAAATGATCTTCTCACCTTAGCCTCCCGAGTAGCTGGGACTATCAGTACCTGCCTGGCTCTTGCTGGATTTTTTTATTGTTTATTTTCATGTGGTGCTGAGGCTCGAACCCAGTGCCTCACGTATACGAGGCAAGCGCTCTGCCACTGAGCTACAATCCCAGCCCCCACCCCTAGCCTTTTTTATTGATTTTATTTTGATAAAATATCTAAATTGCCCAGGCTGGCCTGGAACTTGCCATCTTCCTGCCTCAGCCTCCCTAGGAGCTGGATGGTTCTTAAATATGATGTGTGTTCACACCTCTGCTCGGGTAGCTACTCCTGTCTGGAATACCCTCCCCGACCAACCTGGCCAATTCTCTCATTCTTGAATTCCTAACTCAAATTTCTGCTTCTGGGCGGTGTCTCTCCTGAGCCTCAGGGCCTCTGCCATGCTGTGTGAGAGTTTAGCTTTCTAGAGCATCCCTTCTGGTTGGACCACGAGAACCTTGATGTGAAATACCTTGAGTGACTTATCAAGGTGTCCTTTTTTTTTTTTTTTTCTTTTCTTGTTTTAGTACCAGGGATTGAACTCAGGGGCACTCGACCACTGAGCCACATCCCCAGCCCTATTTGGTATTTTATTTAGAGACAGAGCCTCACTGAGTTGCTTAGCACCTCCCTTTGGCTGAGGCTGGCTTTGAACTCACGATCCTCCTGCCTCAGCCTCCGAACCACTGGGATAACAGGTGTGCGCCACCATAACCGGCTATCAAGGTGTCCTTGACCTCCGGCATCATACTGGCATGCGGGAACTGAGGGAACAAGGTCACGATAGAAGACGTGCTCAGGGATGGGTATCGTGTAGAGAGAATCAGGAGACCTGGATTCTAGTTTTGGTCCTCCAGGCCTTGGGAGTAAATCCTTTGTTCTCCCTAGACCTCAGTCTCCTTGTATAAACTGGGAACACCAGAACTCCACTACATCGAATGTTATTGATGAAGATTTACTCTGCACGAAGCCCAGTTCCAGAAGGAGACATATTTATAATAATTGCATATCAATAGAATGATTTCTGTTAGACTGACAATATAAAAACAAAGTCCTTGAAGCTTTGTTCTTCAAAATGGCAGAATTGTTCTGGAATCAAGGAAGGCAGGACCAAGATCTTTTATGGAAAGAGAATTTTAAACTTTCAGGGAAAGATGTATTCCATGATGGGAATCGTGTTGCTCTTGGCCCCAGTGAGGCCTTGGAGTGAGGTGAAGGGATCATGGATGGGACACTCGGGCAGAGCTCAGCTCAGATCTCCACTCTGCCACCCTCCAGCTGTGTGACCTTTAGCAAGACGCTTTGCCTCTCTGGGCCTTGGAAAATTGGAAATTGTTCACTTATCTCGGAGACTGGCTGTGAAAACGCAGTTAGATGGAGGACTCTGAATACAAGAAATCTTTTCCTTTTAGTGCCAAGGAATATAAGCTATTTGGAACTGGAGATTGGACGAGGGACTTTTGCCATTTGGAACTTCAGTCTCGTCATCTGCTAAATGCACACCTAAGAGCTGCCCTGGAGGGCTAGGACTCAGAGACACTGTGGGGACAGCAGAGAAGGAAGCTCAGTGGAGTGTAAGAGACAGAGGAAGGCTGCGGAACACGTAACCAATTGCCAGCTCTCATCAGAACCAGCTCTTAAACAAACAGCAAGTTTCCTCCATTAACAAGTCCTGTGGAATGCAGATGAGATTTTTTTTTCCTCCTTCTTTTTTGCTGATTAAGTTCCCCCAAAACCCCCTTAAGAATTTTAATAAGAAATGCAAAAATCAACAAAAGTTCAGCAAACCCTTTCCTGTTATTAAATAAAGGGAAAGTAAATATTGCAAATTGGACATATTTCCTAAGAGGATGTTTTGTTTGGATGAAAAAAAAAATGAGAAAGAAAAGAAAAAGCTATTTGCTTTCTGGCAGCAAATACACGTCTTTGCTGAAATTTGGTTTCAAATTTGATGACTGGGGCATTATTCCTGGTTTGCCTGGAATGTAGGCCTTTGACATCTAAGGCAGATGTACCCAGGGAAGCAGGAAAACCAGGCTGGGGCTCTTATTTGGAGCCATCCGGGAAGTTATGAGCCCCAAGATCAGAAGTGGGGACATACAGGGGGGTTACACACAAGGCAAAAGCAACTCAGAACAAAGAAGATTTTTATGTTGTTTTGAGAGAAAGGAAGAATAAATAAAACACAAAGGCTTCTATCTCCTTTTCAGGACATGATATGAGACCATGAAACACAGTCTATCAATACAGCATCAACATAGATAAAGAGGCCCTGCAGTTAGAAAACCCAGGTTTAAATCCTGCTTCTGCCATTTCTGGGCTGAGTTACATTGGGTAAGTTATGTAACTTCTCTGAATATCACTTTTTTTTTTTTTTTTTTGGTACTGGACATTGAATTCAGGGGTACTTTACCACTGAGTTACACCCCCAGCCCTTCTAATTTGTTTTTGATTTTGAGACAGGGTCATGCCAATTTGCTGAGGCTGGCCTCCAACTTGCAATCCTCCTGCCTCGGCCTCCGGAGTGTCCAGAATGACAGGTGTGGGCCACAGCACACCCAGCCTACTTTCCTCATCTTTAGAAAGGAGAGAATAAAAGTATTTAATAAGAGAGGTTATAGTGAGGAGTAAAAGAATGGGAAAACGAGTCCATGAAAGCACCCGGTTCAACGTGGGTCCCCTAAGGGATTTTTTTTTTTTCCATTTTTATGACTTATGGAGAAGCAACAGAAAAAGATCATACGGTTGCGCACCGCTTAACCGCAGGGATGTGCTGGGCAGAATGAGTCCTTCGGAGATTTCATCCCAAGGCAACATGGTAGTGAACTTGCAGAAGCGAGATGGCCCGCTGCTGTGCTCCCGGGCTGCCCGGCACAGCCGAGGCTCCACAACTGCGTGCGCAGCCTGTCATTGACTGAGACGTCTTTCCGCAGAGCATCACCCTACTTGATTTCTTTTTCTTTTTTCTTTTCTGTACCAAGGATTGAACTCAGGGCGACTCAACCACTGAGCCACATCCCCAGCCCTATTTTGTGTTTTACGTAGAGACAGGGTCTCACTGAGTTGCTTAGCGCCTCCCTTTGGCTGAGGCTGACTTTGAACTCGCGATCCTCCTGCCTCAGCCTCCCCAGCCGCTGGATGATAGGTGTGTGCCACCGTGCACTGCTTGATTTCTTTTTATTTCTTGGTAGTGATTCATAGTGCTCAAAGAACATTAGCACTCAAGATCAGACACGCTGGTTGCCACAGCCTTGGAAGACAAAAAAAGGACCTAAGACAGAATCGCCCTTATTTTCCAGCTGGAGCACCTGGCATTTGAAAGTGGGCATGGCCTGTCTCAGGGACACTCCTTAAGAAATGATCTAGGGCTGGGATGTGGCTCAGTGGCAGACTCTTGCCTAGCCTGTGCCAACTCCTGGGTTCAACCCCCAGTACTGCAAAAAGAAGAAAGAAGAAAGGAAAAATATTCTATGTGACCAAGAGTTCAGAGAAAATGACCAAAGCCAAGAGAAGAAGGGAGGGAGACCACTGGATGACCACTGCTAACCACCTGGCTCCTACCGTGGAACCACAGCTCTTGGGGCACCTATGCCCCACCCCAGTTCTCAAAGTCCTCCTTGAAGGGGTTCCACATTCTCACCGGCTGCTCACTTGCCCTGGGTTGGAACCCTGGTGTGGGGATCTGGGACCATTGCGGGATGCCAGGACAGGGAAAGGCATGGGAGCCCACCACCCACTGTTGCCATAAAACAGATTATAGCCCTCTGCCTTACAGAACCAGGACACTGGACAATCTTCTGTCTTCTCCCAGGCTCCTCTCTGGTCCTCCCAGAGTGCTGACCACCACCATCTTCAAAGAGTTAATCCTAAATAGGAAAATGACTTTGTTTTGTTTTGTTTTCTAGCGTTGTATTTACCTGTTTGCTCGAGCAACTTCTTGTGCAAATATTAAATATTAAAATATACCAATAAGTCAGGTGTGGTGGCATATACCTGTAATCCCAGGGACACAGGAGGCTGAGGCAGGAGGATCACAAGGTTGAGGCCCACCTTAGCAACTTAGTGAGTCCTCAGCAAATTACTCAGACCTTGTCTCAAAATAAAAAATAAAAAGGGTTAGGGATGTAGCTCAGTGGTAAAGTGCCCCTGGGTTCAACCCCCAGTACCTAAAAAGTAAATTAATTTAATTAAATAGAGAAATGAATATAACAAATAATGTAACAATCACCTCTATGCCCACCACCCATACTAGTTTGTTTGTTTTTTTAATTATAAATAAAGCCAAAGTCCCCTTCTGTACTAACCAATTCCACAGATAACTGATGAATTTTGTGCATATACTTCCTGACATTTTAAAAAAATAACAACATAACTATATAGACATTCAATATTTGATGTTGCTTTGTATGTATTTTCATTTACATAGATGGTGTCATGAGATTCCCATCATTCTTCTTCTTGTCTGTCTCACCAAACATGTTTTTGTAAATTTATTCATGTTGGGATATATAGATATTGATATCTATCTCAGTCCATTCCTTTTAATGGGTGCATAATATTCCCATGTGTGGCCTTTTTATGTATTCATTTCCTTTCTTTTTTTTTTTAAATTACAAACCACCAAGCTTGGATACAAATGTTTATGTCTCTTTGGATATATATGCCCAGGTTTCTCTAGGAAATTGACCCCCAAGTAAGACATGTTTGATCATCAGTGGGAAGACACAGGGCAGGAGCAGGCACTCCTGGGATCCAATCCCCCCTCTGGCACTATTCCCTGTATGACCTCAGGCAAGCCACTTCACCTATCTGAATCCATTTAAAAATATATATATATACATGTATATGTATATATATAGTTTTAGATGGACAAAATACCTTTATTTTATTTATTTATTTTCATGTAGTGCTAAGGATCAAACCCAGTGCCTCCCACGCGCTAGGCAAGTGCTCTACCACTGAGCCACAACCCCAGCCCTAAATCTGTCTTCCTACCTGTTAAATGGGTGTGATGACATCCTAGCTCACAGTATTGTTGGAAAGGAATGCGTCTCTCTAAAAAGTACTTGGAACAAGAAAAAGAGCCAGCTGCTGCTGTCCATTCTGTAGGATTTTCTAGAAGCCAAACGAAGATGGAGAGGCAGTGCCTCGTTCTAATAGGAGGGCCTTGGGCCCTTCAACAGGGTCTGGCCCAGCACATCAATGCCTTGGGTATGGCTCAGCCCACCCCTCTCCACATGGGGACGCTCTATTCCTGGTCCAGCTTGGACTCAGCAGGGTAAATTATGGAGCATTTACACTCTTGGAACCTCCGTTACTTTGGCTGCAGAATGGGATTGGCACAACTGCCTCAAAGAGCCGAGGTGAAACCTCAGTTCTAGATAGGACATCTGTGACAAACTTCCCTAGCTTGCTCATCTGCTTTCAAAGCTGTGAAATTAGCTAAGGTTTTGTCTCAACAGCAGGGCGAAGGTGGGTAAATGTCCCTGATTTGATATTTGGTTTCACAGCCCTTGCATGTGTGTGTTTGCTTGTTTGATCGACCTCTCTGTTTGTTTGTAGAGGATCCTGGGAAGAAGCGCCTGGATCCTTGGGGGGGTCCTGCTTATTTACATCTCAGCCAAGCGCAGGAGTCTAGGCCGAGTGGTTTAAATTTGCTGAAACACCCCCATCTGGTGGACGCACCGAGGTACTGCAGGGCTTGGCCCAGTTGCAGGAAAACAACGGGGCGATGGCTGGGGTTGCCCAGCCCTGCTCAGAAATGCCGGTGGCTCCCCATTGTCTGCAGGGTAAAGTCCAAAAGCCAACCCTGGAATTCAAGCGCCTCCACAACCGAGCCCCGCCCTACCTATCAGACCTTATCGCAGCTTCGACCTCCTGCCCCCGCCCGCCCAGCTCCTCCCTGGCTCCAGAACCTCAAAACCCATCCCAGCCTCCCACGTGGGCCTCCCACGTGGGCAGATCCCATCGCGATCTGCCCTGCTCATCCCACCTCCCCCCATGTGAAACCTCCTTCCAGGTTCAGCTCCTCGGCCACCTCCTCCAGGAAGCCCTCCAGGCCCTTCAATTCTTGTGTCCTGCCCTCCCCCAACACTCAGTGTCAGCTGGGTTTATATTTCCATATTGAAAGCTGTGTTCTCTCAGTGCATTCTGCCCTCTGGATTCCCAAACGCGGAGAGACTAGAATCCAAGCCCTGGATAGGTCCCATGGACCTGGATCCTCATCTGACCTCCACTATTTTCCTAGCCATGAGACCACAGGCAAGCAAGGTAACCTCACCCATGAAATAGATGGTGACACCCATCTCACTGGTCTGTTATGTGAGAATTAGATAATGGATACAACGGTTGGCGCATAGTAAATGCTCAATAAACTGTCCCTAGTGCCGGGTGTGGTGGTACATTCATGTAATCTCAGCTTAGGCAGGAAGGTTGCAAATTCAAGGTCAGCCTGGGTAATTTAGCTAGGCTGTGTCTCAGAACAAAAAAAATAAGGCAGACATGATGGAGTACGCCTGTAATTACAGGAACCGGGGAGGCTGAGACAGGAGAATGACAAGTTCAAAGCCAGCCTCAGCAACTTAGCCAGGGCCTCAGCAACTTAGCGAGAGAGCTTGTCTCAAATTTTTAAAAATTAAAAAGAGCTGAGCCCGGTGGTGCACACCTGTCATCGCAGCACTTTGGGAGGCTGAGACAGGAGGATCGCGAGTTCAAAGCCAGCCTCAGCAACGGCGAGGCGCTAAGCAACTCAGTGAGACCCTGTCTCTACATAAAACACAAAATAGGGTTGGGGATGTGGAAGGAAAGGAAAGGAAAGGAAAAAAGAAAGAAGATATCAAAGGCTGAAAGTTGTAAAGTGATAGATTTATTATATGCTTCTCTCTACTTTTGTGTGTGTTTGGAAATGACATAGGTTTACAGTGCCCACGGTGTAATGTGCTCTGCTAGGAGGCCATTTGAAATTTCCCAGTAGGTTTACAAAGCACATTGAGAAGAAAATCTCAGGGACGTCTCTCTCATTCAGTTTCTTTTACTCTGGATCCTCTGTGAGGACAGGGCTCTGGATGGTGCCACCAGAGGTCCCATTAGCAGGTAATGCCAAGCCCTTCAAAGCAGAGTGCCAGGTTGGGACTTCCCAGCACCCTGGGCTCCAGTCTCAGCCCCTCCCAAGCGTGTTCTGTTAGCTCTGGCGACTCTCCACACTTCTAGCGCTACTTTCAGTCAAATAAGGAACTTGAACTGGACAACCTGTGAATTCCCCTTCATTGTTAAAACCCTCTAATTCTAAAACCAGTTACAGGTTGAGCATCCCCAATCTGAAAATCCAGAATCTAAAATGCCTCCAAATCTGAGACTTTCCAGCATGATGCCAGCTGGAAAATTCCACACCTGACCTCACGCGATGGGTCACATTCAAAAGGCAGGGTCACTAAAAACCTTATATAAAATTACCTTTGGATTGTGAGTATGAGGTGCACATAAAACGGAAATGAATTTCATGCTTCGTGTTGGATTTTCATTCCCCAAGATGTCTCATTATGTACCTGCAAATATTCTAAAATCCAAAACACTTCTGGTCCAAAGCATTTCAGATTAAAAAAAATACTCAACCCGCATTTCCCAAATTGGCATGTTCTGGGACAACGTTAGAGCCTCCCCCAGCTCTTCCCTATCCAATCCATTCCTTTATCACTTGCTATGGTTCAGAAGATTCATGTGTTACAGGCTTGGACCTCAGCATGGTGGTAGGACTCTGAGAATGAGACCTAGTGGGACATCCTTAGGTCACAGGGGGGCACTACCCTCAGAAGGGACCACTACCCTGGTCTCTCTGTTATGGGTTCTTCTGTTCTGGCTGAGTCTGATTCCTGAGTTGCTGTCCAGCTTCCTGTTTGATCTGAGTCTCCCTCTCACGTCCACTGCTGCTCTCTGCTAGAACAGAGCCAATGGTGACGATTTGCCCCTGAATCTTCAGCTAAATAAATCTCTTTTCTTTATAAAGTTCCTCGCCTCAGGTATTTTGATGTAGCAATGAAAAATAGACACTAGTATTCTGACGATCTTGACAATGTTCTCACTGTCCACTCTCATTTTTTTTCCCAACATTCTAACCATGAAGTTCATTTGCCTTTTCACATCGGAAATCTGAGCTTCCTAGCCTACCAGTCAAAGCCCATGCAGGCAAAGCAGCCAGTGAATGCCACACCATGATCATGCTCTACCAAGAGCTCATAGTCAGCTCAAGGAGGACCAGCAAACAAGAACAATATAGGCTGTGTCAAGACTATTGCAATACGCAGAGGTCACCCAAGCAGGTGGGAGAAGGCAAGCAGTTTCCTGGAAGAGATGGAATCTGAGCTGAAACCTAAAAGAGGATGCCCAGAAATAACCATAGCAAACAGAAAGGAGAAAGATGTTCCAAGCAGTGACAACAGTGTGCCAAGATCTGGAGGCAAACGCAAGTTGGAGAAGATCCAGAATTTAAAGTCCGTTGTCACACTCAGCCCCAGGAATCTCTCCAGTGTTATTTACCCACCTCCCCTGACATTCCTTTCCCTCCTGCTCAGGTCTGTGTGCTGGAAACCCTGTGATTCAACTTTGGCAAGGTACATATCGGACTCCCCAAGAGGCCTCCTTTAACCAGGTAAGCAAAAAAAACCCTTTTATCCTGATGACCCATTTTTCAGGAGAGAAAATAGAGTCAGAAAGTTAAGTCACTCCCTCAAGCTCACACAGTCCGTGAGGGCAGAGATGGAGGTTCTGACTAGGTGGGCCTGTGGTCACAATGCGCAGGACAGCCAGAGCTGTGGCTTTGGGTTCAGTGTCCAGAAGAGGGAGCATCCCCCTCATGGGTGCAGCTTATACACACGCGCTCCTGCGACCCGCGTGTGGCACGGACAGAGCTGGGATCCGTTCCCGAAAGTCCGCAGCCACCTAATGAAGTGTGGTGGCATGCCATCCCTCCGAGGGGCACGTGTGTGTCCCACCACCCAATGTGACTATAGGACATCGGACAGGGAGCTTCCTATCTCGGGTGCAACATGGCTCTGGCGGGATCGCAGAGAGGAAGAAAGCCGAACAGCATCTATGCAGGGAGGCTGCCCGCAGAACGCCGAGGAAGGAGAAAAGGAAACCGGCCTCAGCGCAGCCACAGCGCAGCCTCAGACTCCGCGCGCCGCCCGCTGGGGCAGGGAACCCGCGGCCGTGCGCAGGCGCAGTCCGCTAAGACGGCGGAGGGCTAGAGAGGGCGTGCCCGCCCGTTCTGCGGCTGCGCACTCAGCTCGTTTTACGGCCGCGCTGCTTGACGGCAGCGGCGTCGGCCCGCCCTCCCTGGCGGGTGTTCCCAGGTAACAGGAATCGCGTGGTGCTGAGGAAGGTAAGGTTCCTGCGGAGCTGGCGGCTTCCCGATGCGTGGAGCGCGGGGGCCCAGCCCGGTGGGCGAATTCCGCCTCCAGAAGAGGCAAGGTCCCTGCGAGAGCCCTCCAGGGCGACCGCAGAAAGGGCCCAGAGACTTTCCCGCGGCCGGAGCCTCGTTGCCTGGTTCGGCCCGGCGTGACCCGCACCTGGAGCGCCAGGTGGGACGGAGGACGGAGGAGCCCGGAATTGGCAGGAAGGTGTATTGACTGCAGGTTCCAGGGGGGCTTGGAGATTTACATTTTTGCAGGAATTTACATAAAAGGGTTTTTTCCCCCCTTGAATTCACAGAAAGGGCTTTTTGTCCCTTTTTTTTAGATCAGTCAGGGGTTTTACAGCAAAAGCAAAAGTGACTTCATCAAGTCGCGGCCACACTGAGTTTTTGCAAGACAGAGTAACTCAGCCCTCACAGAAATAGGAAATCCCATCCCACATTGAGGTCTTTTTTTTTTTTTTTTTTTTTGGTAGAAATTTTTGCTGAGAGTCTGTTATAAAACTTTCTTAGAAGAGGTGCTTTTACATATATGGTGGAGGGTTCTGTTTAATGAGGGTAAGGGTCTTCTGGGTCTTTGATCTGCTTCAGGTTCTTCGTGGGAACACTGAGCCCCTTCCACTGCTGGGGGCTGGAGACGTGGAGGGCTGTCCAGCAGTGCCTGTCCCCATAGGGAGCCTCAGCCTCTAGTGGGATTAGAGAGAGTGGGGGACACATGCAAGGAAAGCATCAACGGGATAAGTTAAGACAGGAAGTGGTCCAGCCCAGACTGTGGCATATGCTCAGTTATTCATTACAAGTTTCATCTGCCATCTGGTGAGCACCTCCCATGTGGTAGGCCTTGTGTGCAGACTGAATTAACGCATTTAGTCCTCACAGCACCCTACAATGGTTTGTCCCTTGTTTATATGTTTTATATTTTCTAACTTGAAAGCTCCCCAGAAGCAGGGTGGTTTGCCTTATCCCTTTCATTCTTGTTTCCCTGAGCCCAGGAGGTACTGCAATTGGAGCTTTCTGTTTTTAAATCAGGAGACATCTAGTTTAGGAGGCATGTTTGGCAGCTGGTACTAGAGGTTGGAAAAAATTAAATGGAGTTTATATACACACACATATGCACATATGTGTATATGTATGTATTTAGTTATAGATGGACAATATCTTTTTTTTTTTTTTTTTTTGTAGATGGACACAATGTCTTTATTTTATTGCTTTGTATGTGGTGCTGAGGATCAAACCCAGGGCCTCACGCATGCGAGGCAAGCGCTCTACCACTGAGCTACAATCCCAGCCCAGTATCTTTATTTTTTATGTGGTGCTGAGGATCAGACCCAGTGCCTCGCATGTGCTAGGCAAGTACTCTACCACTGAGCCACACCCCCAGCCAAAATGGAATTTAATTATTTGTTCTTGGATAGGCATTTACTCAGCATCTAAAAGGTGTTAAGTTGTTGGCACAAGGGAAGAATAAAGAACAGGCCACTTGCTGACCTTGCACTTGCAATCCTCCAGCCTCAGCCTCCCAAGTAGCTGGGATTACAGGGATGTGCCCCCCATGCTTGACTATATTTGACATTTTGAGGACTTGCCTAACAGATCTGCAGTCCTGTACAATTTGAGGATGAAGACGCTGGGGTCAGAGAGCTTAAGTGCGTTGTGCAAGGTCACAGAACAATAATGACAGCTTGTGTGTAGGAAAGACCCGCATAGTTTGAGCCAAAGTTTTGATGCACATATTACCATCACATAGGCGGGACATTTTTTGTTTTTGTTTTTTTGGTGCCAGGGATTGAACCTAGGAGTGCTACTACTGAGCCACATCCCTAGCCTCCCAAGCAGCTGGAATGTGCCTAGCTATACCATGTTTCTTTTTTTTCTTTTTTGGTACCAGGGATTAAACTTGACTGAGTCACATTCCTAACTCTGGTTTGTATTTTTGGTATTGGGGATTGAATTCAGGGGTACTCAGTCACTGAGTTGCTTAGCGCCTCGCCATTGCTGAGGCTGGCTTTGAACTCGCGATCCTCCTGTCTCAGCCACCCAAAGTGCTGGGATTACAGGCATGTGCCACCGCACCTGGCCTCCTAACCCTATTTTGTATTTTATTTAGAGACAGGGTCTCACTGAGTTGCTTAGCACCTTGCTTTTGCTGAGACTAGCTTTGAATTTAGGATCCTCCTGCCTCAGCCTCCTGAGCTGCTGGTATTACAGGTGTGCACCACCACGCCTGGCTTATATCATGTTCTTTTTTTTTTTTTAATATTTTTTAATTTTTTTAGTTGTAGGTGGACAGAATATCTTTATTTTATTTTTATGTGGTGCTGAGGATCGAACACAGTGCCTCACGCATGCTAGGCGAGCATGCTACCACTGCGCCACAACCCCAGCCCCTTATATCATGTTCTTAATTATTCCATGCCTCTTAGTGACTTTATAAATGCTGAGGTTTTTAAAAAAATATTTTTAGTTATAGATGGACACAATACCTTTATTTTATTTAGTTAGTTGTTTTATGTGGCACTGGGGATTGAACCCAGTGCCTCACAAGTGCTAGGCAAGTGCTGTACCACTGAGCCACAACTCCAGCCCATAAATGATGTTTTTTAGCACAGACTGCAGAGTTTTTGGCTCTCTGCTGAAATTTTAGCTCTGTGCTTTTGATCAGTGTAGTTACTAACTGACTCTCCTCGTCTACTCTTTAAAGAACAGTTGACCTGGAAGAATGGCAGAAGCCGTTTTCCATGCCCCAAAGAGGAAAAGAAGAGTGTGTGAGAATTATGAGTCTCCATTGCCAATCCCTTTCTGTCAAGACCAAGATCCTAAGAAATTCAAAATATTCCGTGCCGAAATGATTAACAACAATGTGATTGTGAGGAACCCCGAGGACATTGAGCAGCTATACGGGAAAGTATGTACAACCTCAGCATTGTGGCTTCCTGCCAGCCCTGAACCGGCAGTCCCTTCTCTTCCATCCCCTCGGAACAAACCACAAACAGTGCAGGTTCCTCCCGTGCAGCTTGGTCCAGTGCAGTTTGAATCGGGTGCCCCATGGCACGCGCCGCAAGGGTGATGAACTGGCAGATGCGCCCCCCCCCCCCCCGCCCTGCCTGCATCTCAGATGTGAAGTAGGGCCAGTTGCTTGGCCTTTTTTACTCTTTCAAAGGCAGTGCCCGCTCATTGTACAAACAGAAAACCAAGGATGTATGGGAATGTCATGAGTAAAATAGCCCCCACTCACCCGTCCCATTCCCAGTGGTGACCGCAGAGTGGCAGAGGTCCCAGATCACAGACAGTGCAGGCCCCAGAATGTGCCCGGGCTCCTCTGCTTCTCTCCTGGCCCTGGAAATTCTTAGATGAGGACGAGTTCCAGGTTTTACTGTTTTCTAGCTGTAATGGGTTTGTGTCAAGACTGGCTGGTTGTTGACTTTTTCTGTTTTATATTTTGTTTTGATTTTCCATAGCCTGTTCATCGCCAGGGGCATTTTTAAAAATAGCCTGAGTGATGTATGATTTGTGACCTCTCGCCCTTGGCTAATGTATACTTCAGTGATCATAAGTTCATAAAGTGGTGCAACCATCAGCACGATCCAATTTTAATATTTCCGGTGATTTTTTTCCCAAACTCAGGGCATCTTGCATGCTAAGCATGTGCTCTGCTGCTGTCACATCCCCAGCCCCACGATCCAGTTTTAAATGTTCCCATCGCCACAGGAAGTTCTTTGTGCCATCACACTTAATCTCTGCTTCCACTCCCAGCCAGGATGACTTCTTGTACGTGTGCCTTCTCTAGACATTTTATAGAAAAGTGGGTGGCCTTCGCCCTAGTAAGATGACAATAGGCCCCACAAGGTCCTGTCCCCTCAGCTCCCCAGCGAAGCCTTCACTCGCAATATATAACTAAGCAAGAGGCTTCGCAAGTACCACACATGGTCTTTGTTCTAGTCCTTAAATCTGTGGTGGAAGGTAAAGGGTGTTCCTTTTATTATTTCAACTTTCTATGTTTTTAACCAAAAGGAGAAAATGTGTGGTGGTTTTTTGAATCAGCAGGGAGAGGAATACTTCGATTCTGGAATGGAAAAGAATCCAAGAAGTGTTTTGAACCTGGCCGCATGGCTGCTGCTCTCAGGCACTGTGTGTTCCTGAGCCACATGTGAGGGAGAGACTGTGCCCTGCCCGCTGTCACCCTTAGTCTCTTGTTTCCAGATTGGAACCCTTAGTAATGGCATGAATGAGATGTACTAAAAACGTCCCCGTGTTCTTCAAAAGATTAGAGAGATAAGCCAGGCACAGTGGCACAAGCCTATAATCCCAGCACTTAGGGAGGCTGAGACAGGAGAATCGCGAGTTCAAAGCCAGCCTCAGCAACGGCAAGGCGCTAAGCAACTCAGTGAGACCCTGTCTCTACATAAAACACAAAATAGGGCTGAGGATGTGGCTCAGTGGTCAAGTGCCCCTGAGTTCAATCCCCAGTACCAAAAAAAAAGAGAGACATAAAACACAGATGCCAGTGTGAGGAATCATGACCTCATCAGAGGGAAAACGCACAGCTGTGCAAAGTAGGGTGACCCTCTCGTGAGCCCAAATGGTTATATTCTCTCTCAGCTAAAAAACCAATGACTAAACAAGAACTTTGTTTTCTCCTTTTTCAAAAGGGCTACTTTGGAAAAGGCATTCTTTCCAGAAGCCGTCCGAACTTCACGATTTCAGATCCTAAGCTGGTTGCTAAATGGAAAGGTAAACTTGTCGATTCAATTCTTAGGGCAAATTATCATTTTCTTGCATTTGTGATTGTTCATCTCGAGTGAGGAAAGTTCTAGAGGAGAAGTGGCAGGGCACACTGACAACTCCATGGCCCAGAAGAGCAGCTAAGATAATTCTTATAAAAAGAGAAGGATTCTTAGGATTGCAGAAGATGTGTTTTACCTTATTTCTGCAATTATTAAAAGTGTTGTTCAGACTTTTCTGCTATTAAGCTTGCCTGGCAGAGTCCTGTGTGCTTGGCAGTAATTAAGTGCTGGCTCACTTGTGGTACTATGTAAACTGAGTTTGTATTTTATTTCCAAAAATAGAACTTAACAACAATAAACACATTAACATATTTGTTAAGTCATACAAAGTCTCACTTGTTCTCTTTTCCTTAATTTATAATTATTTTATCTTTGTGTATTTCTCTAAGGAATGCTCATGGTAGTTATTTAAGAATCAATATCTAGGTGCAGTGGTGCATGCCTGTGATCCCAGCAACTCTGGAGGCTGAGACGGGAGGGTCACAAGTTCGAGGTCAGTCTAGGCAACTTATCAAGACCCTGTCTTAAAATAAAAAAAAAAATTTTAGCTGGGCGCAGTGGCGCAAACCTGTAATCCCAGCACTTGGGGAGGCTGAGACAGGAGAATCGCGAGTTCAAAGCCAGCCTCAGCAACGGTGAGGCGCTGAGCAACTCAGTGAGACCCTGTCCCTACATAAAACACAAAATAGGGCTGGGGTTGTGGCTCAGTGGTCGAGTGTCCCTGAGTTCAATCTCCAGTACCCAAGAAAAAGAAAAAGAAAAAAAAAATTTTAAGAAAGATATGGGGGTGTGGCTCAGTGGTAGAACACCCCTGGGTTCAGTCCCCAATGGGGTGGGGGGTAGAAACCAACACCAATATGTTAAAGCATAATTAGAGAGGATTTTAAAAACTCCCCACCCCACCCGCAGGGAACCAGGTCAATTGCTCTACTGCCGAGCTACCCACTCCCAGCCCTTTTATTTTTTATTTTATTTTGAGACAGTCACACTAAGTCATCCAAGCTGGCCTCAAACTTGCTGTCCTCAGACTCCTGAGTAGCTAGGATTATAGGTGTGCACCACTGCATCCAGACTTTTTAGAAAATTTTTTAATAAGAAGATGGAGAGTGGGAAAAAAATTAAAAAGTGGAGAAATAAAATCTGCCATGAAATACCATATCAGCAATCAGGTAGAATTCCAGAAGTTTAACCATATGCTCCTTTGCTGAAGCCATGAAAAACACACACTTGGACACTTGGACTGTTGCTGGTCAGAGTGCAAATGATGCAGCCCTTATGGGAATTTAACAGTGTTTCACAAAATTATACACGAATTTACTTTTTTCTTTTCTTTCATTTCTCCCCTTTGTCCTTAGTAACCATTATACTTTTGTCTATGAATTTACCTATTTAGATATTTTATATATAAGTGGAATCCTACAATATTTGTTCTTTATTGCCTGGTTTCATAATGTTTCCAAAGTTCATCCCTGCCTAGCAGATATCAGAACTCTATTCCTTTCCATGGCCAAGTAATATTCCACTGTGTGAACAAACCACTTTTTTTAATTCATTCACGTGTTAACAAACAGGTTGTTTTTATAATTGGCTGTTGCAGATAATTCTGTTGTGGCCACTGGTCTACAAGTGTCTGTTTGAATCTCTTCACTTCTTTGCATATATACCCAAGAGGGGAATTACTGGATCATGTGGTCATTCTATGTTTTAAATTTTTTGAGGAACCCCTAACATCTTTTTTGCAGTGGCTGGGCCATTTTACATTCCAACCAGCAGTGCACAGGGTTCTAGTTTCTCTCCACCTTTGCCAACTCTTATTTTCTTTCTCAAGTTATTTTGTTGTTTTTTTTTTTAATTAATAATCATCTTAATGGATATGAAGTAAGTCCAATTTATTTTTTTTTATGGCTTGTACTTTGGTTTTATGTTTAAAAAACCATTGCTAAATCCAACTTTGGCAGATTCTCCTGTTCTTTTTTTTTTTCCTTCATAATTTTTTATTGGTGCATTATAATTATACATAGTGGTAGGATTCATTGTTCCATATTCATAAATGCACACAATATAATTTGGCTTTTCTGCCTTGTAATAGTTTCATAGTTTAGCTCTTGAGTTAGGACTCTTCCATTTTGAGTTAATTTTTATATATGGCATAGTGACAGTTCAGTTTCGTTGTTTGCATATCTCATTGTCTCAACATATAAATTTACTTTTAACCTAGCAATTCCACTTTAGGAATTTAAAGATAATACTAGCAAAAGTTGAAAATAAATAGCACCAGGCTATCTGTGGCAGCACTGTTTATATCCAAAGACAGGAAACAACCCAGACGTCCATCAGAAAGGAAAAAAGATGGTAGGGGGCTGGGGCTGGGGCTCAGAGGTAGAGCGCTGGCCTAGCGTGAGGCCCTGGGTTCCATCCTCAGCACCACACACAAATTAATAAATAAAGTTAAAAAAAATTTTTTTAAAACAGGTTAAAAAAAAAAAGGAAAAGGTGGCATAAACTACAGTGTGTTTGTTTATGGAAGTGCTGCAGGGATAGGCAAGAACAGGGCTCCCGAGGGTGTTACTAAGTGAAGAGCCAGGGAAAGGAACGTGTGGTGTTTTATCATTTATCCAAACAGGAAGGCATATATTATACTTTTTTAAAATATTTTTTTAGTCATTGATGGATCTTTATTTTATTCATTTATTATTTTATATGTGGTGCTGAGGATCGAACCCAGTGCTTCACGCATGCTAGGCAAGCGCTCTACCGCTGAGCTATAGCCCCAGCCCCATATATTATACTTTTTAAAGATGAAAGGATTTGAGGAGTTGTTTAATCCAATTTAAACATTACACAATGTAGACAAGTGTGAAAACATCACATTACCCCTGTTAATATGCATAATTTTTATGTTTTATATACTAGATTAAAAAATAAACTTAATTTGAAAAATAAAAATGAAAGGATGAATTGTAATTTTTTAAATGTCTGTGGGAAATGATGAAACAGGATGGAGAGAGGTGAGAACTTATAGATTGGACTTAGAAATCTTTTTTTTTAATGTTTTTTTTTTTAGTTGTAGATGGACGTGGCATCTTTATTTTATTTATTTATTTTTATGTGGTGCTGAGGATCGAACCCAGTGACTCACGCATGCAGGGCAAGCGCTCTACCACTGAGCCACGGCTCCAGCCCATGAACTTAGAAATCTTATAAACATACTACATAATTGCAAAACAAAGTTAGTTGAGTTTGTTTTTTGGTATGGAGGTTGAACCGAAGAGCTCTTTACCACTGAGCCACATCCCCAGTGCTTTTTATTTTGAAACAGAGCCTCTCCAAGTTGCTGAGGCTGGCCTTCGATTTGTAGTCCTCCTGCCTGAACCTCCTGAGCGGCTGAGATTACAGACTTGTACCACCCTGCCTGGAAACAAAGTTAAATTGTCAAAAGTAGTCTTTTTTTTTTTTTTTTTTTTTTTTTTTGTAAAAGTGAAGCAGCTGAAGTAGTATATCAAGTTGGCTGTGTAACCACAGAGGGAGAAACTATTTTAAGTAACTTTAAAACACAGTAACTTGAGCCAGGTGTGGTGGCGGACCCCTGTAATCCCAGCATTTAGGGAGGCTGAAGCAGGAGGATCGCGAGTTCAAAGCCAGCCTCAGCAATGGCAAGGCGCTAAGCAACTCAGTGAGACCCTGTCTCTACATAAAACACAAAACAGCGCTGGGGATGTGGCTCAGTGGTCGAGTGCCCCTGAGTTCAATCCCCAGTACCAAAAAAAATTACAGTAATTTGTGCAATCCTAATGGGGTCAACTCTGCCAGTTTTCTCGTGTCACAATGATGCTGCTTACTTAGCCACCCTGAAATTCATCAACTATAAACAGCAACTGTACTGCTCCCTGGTCTCCCAGTTTGCTGGGTGGGTCTGCTGATCTTGGGTGGATGTGCCTCCTTCCTGCGCCTCTGAGGCTGAGCAGCTTTTATCCCAAGACTTTGATGCCTGCAGAGGAGGCTGAGTTTGGGAAGGAAGATAAAAGCAGAATGAGACGGGTATAGAACAAACCCTGAATAGTAGGTGACCCAGTGAGCACTCTGGTGGAAAGACTTGTTGCTCCCGATGGCCAGAGTGAGAGCTGGGGTTCAGAACTTCCCACCCCACACTGCCGTGGAGTGTGCCTCCAGCCTTACGCTTACAGGAGTGTGAAGCACCTCTGCAGGCCTCCACGCTCTCGTCTGAACATTGGAGTAAGTGAGCAGACAGGTGGAGATTCCCGTCCATGCCACCACTGCCTGGCTGGAGCGTCGAGCTGAGAATTCTGAGGTCACATCTGAGCCCAGCACCAGTGCCCTGGTTGATGAGCAGTGCCCGCCAGGCATGCAGGTGCAGGGAAGGATGGCACGTAACACCTGTTGGTGTGGCGTTAACCTCGTGGGTGTGCAGCTTTGTGAGTCTTGAAATCACCTCTTTCCTAGATTCGTAGTGGGTTTGAGTTTTTGTTCCCTCTTAAGGAAAATTTGAAACTAATAGAACTGCTTTGTTGTTCCAGATGTGAAGTCGGACATGCCTGTAATCACATCAAAGAAGTAAGTCACGATGGATGTTGAAAGTATGATTTCAGCCGGGCGCGGTGGCTCACGCTTGTAATCCCAGCACTTAGGGAGGCTGAGACAGGAGGATCGCGAGTTCAAAGCCAGCCTCAGCAATGGCGAGGCACTAAGCAACTCAGTGAGACCCTGTCTCTACATAAAAAAAAACACAAAATAGGGCTGGGGATGTGGCTCAGTGGTCGAGTGCCCCTGAGTTCAGTCCCTGGTGCCAAAAAAAAAAAAAAAAAAGAAGTATGATTTCAGCTGGGTGCAGTAAGTGCACACCTGTAATCCCAGTAACTCGGGAGGCTGACAGGAGGGTGGCAAGTTCAAGGCCAACCTCACCAACTTCCTGAGACCCTGTCTCAAAATTAAATGTAAAGACCAGGGATGTCACTCAGGGGTAAAGCACCCCTGGGTTCAATCCCCAATATGAAAAAAAAAAATTTAATTGTGATTTAATCAAATCTGTTTTTGGATAATCTTCTGATGCAGCGGCCTTATACCACTGTTCTTTGGTTTCTTTTGTTTCTGTAGTAGATATGTCCTTGAAAATTTTGTCTGAATTTAATGTAGATCAAATCATTTGAAGTACATTAAGTGCGGTTTTGTATAAGTAACCTTAAGCTGAATGCCTTGCCAGTCGAATTCCTCCTAAAATGTGAGTAGCTGAGAGGAAGTGGGTGTGTTAGGAAGTCCTGAGATTCAGAGCTGGCCTCCCTGCCCCATATGGACATATCGAGGGTCCTGTCTTCCTTCCTTACTCTACACTCTGGGGTCAGAGAGAGGGTGTCACAAAAGTTCCTATCTCTCCCTACATTCCAGCTGGGCACGGTGGCGCACGCCTCTAATCCCAGCACTTTGGGAGGCTGAGGCAGGAGGATCATGAGTTCAAGGCCAGCCTCAGCAATGGCGAGGTGCTAAGCAGCTCAGTGAGACCCTGTCTCTACATAAAACACAAAATAGGGCTGGGGATGTGGCTCAGTCTTCAAGTGCCCCTGAGTTCAATCCCCAGTACCAAAAAAAAAGACATTCCAGAAACATTTATCTCTGACCCCAAGACACCTGCACACCCCCGGGCTAATTCCTGCAAGGACCACAGTCCTGATCACATGTCATCTTTCCTGAAGTTTCTCTTCCTGCTCCATCCCCCTCGCCACCCCCCTCGTGTGGCTGCTGGCCCTCTGGCCTTGCACTCTGCGTCATCCCTCGCACACTTCAGGTGTGATTTCTGGGAGAGCAGGGACCAGGCCTTGCTCCTCTCTGACAGGCTGCACGTTTGATGGTCCCTTGGTTAGGCTGTGTTCACCAAGTGCCATTGTCCCCGTGGTGTAGCTCGAATTGCTACTCTGCTGCAAACCTTGTGACAGATTCGAGTCCTCAGTGATGTTTGTCCTTGCTTCTAGCACATGCTGGCAGGCTCTTGCAGGCTGGAACCTTACCAGCCAGCAGGGTCACAGGGAGGCAGTGGTGCTGGCTGGTCTGGCCTCAGCCCCAGGCTGGGATCAGGAATGAGGTCTGTCTGAGGGAGGGGTCTGCTAAGAGCCCGGCGGCACCCCCACCCAGGAGGGCAGCAGTGTGGCCAGGATGCTGCAACCGAAACGCAGGACTCAGAATCAGGGCAGAAGCCCTCCAGTCAGAACCGCCTCCTGGTCAGGCTGCCGTGCAGATGGCACGAGGTCCAGCCAGTTTGAGGATGAGAGGCTCTGGAGGGGGGATGGCCAGGCCCGCAGAGTGTTTCTGTAAGCACCGCGGCGTGGCATGGTGGGGTGTTCCTCCTCCCGTGTCAGTTTCCTCAGGCAGCCAGAACACCAGACTCGATGGCGGAAAACAGTAGAAGTTTATTCCCTCACAGTCTGGAGCCCAGAGGCCCTGAGGGAGCAACCTTCCCTGTTTGTCTCAGGACTGGTGGCAGCAGCGGGTGGTGGTCCTGGCTTTGGAGACGCATCACCCCGGTCTCTGCCTCCACAGTCTCGAGACGCTGTCCCTGTGTCCCTGTTCCAGTCTCCCTCTCCAGTCAGTGTGACCTCATCTTACGTTGAAAATCCCAGGGATGGAATGGCCTCGAGAGGAGTTGACATGTAATGAGGACAGTCAGGTAGTGTGCATCTCGAGTGTTGTGATGGATTTGTGTATTATCTGTGTGTCCCCACA
>PVHX01021138.1:0-30436 GCA_004024805.1 Geosciurus inauris | reverse complement strand
CCCATACACCCACCCATTCACCCATCATTCTATCTATCTGTCTGTGTTTCTATCTGCTCCTCTCATCTATCTATCCAGTTTCATCTATTATCTATCTGTATATCTGTCTACCTGTCTCTTTGTCTCACCCTCCCTCTCTTTCTCATTCTCTCTCTCCCTCTCCCTCCCTCCCTCTGTCTGCCTCCTACTCACTGCCTCTCTGTCTCCCTCCCTCCCTGTCTCCCTCTCTGTTCCTCCCTCTGTCTCTTCTCTCCCTATCTCCTTCCCTCTCTCCTTCCCTCTCTCTCCCTCTGTCCCTCCCCCCATCATCTCTCTTCTGTCCTTGGGGCCCCTCCACCTCAGGCTCTGCTGTGCTTTGGGGGGCAGCTGTCACTCACAGAGCTCTCCAGACCCGGGCCATGAATGTGCTGCTTAAGGTTCTTGCCCAGAACTGCAGAGAGAGCCCTGTGTGTCTCTTCTCATTGCACGAAGTGCACCTTCCGCAGCAGAATGCCAGGAGCTCCACACACATGGCAGGATGCAGAGTGTGATCACCTCCTGCACTTACCACCCTCAGGAGAGATAAAAGGCTTTTCCTAGTGGCCTGGGAGCCGGGAAGGCTTTTGTTCCAAAAGAAGCAACCTGGTTCTTTCCTGCAGGGGGACCGGGCGTCCCTGTCTGCCTCAGGATGCCTGCTCTAGGGAGGGACCACAGGTGGCAGGTGTGTGATCTTTGCTCTCTCTGTGCTCCTGGGCCAGCGGATTATCTTGGGACAGGCTCTGATTGTAGTTTTGGCTTTTGATTTGCTTGGGAATCCTCTGCAGGAGCAGGTCCCAACCACCTGTGATAAGAAATCCATCTTGGGTACTTGCGGCAAGACTTACATCATGGTTCACAAGAGTGAAATGATAGAGGCGTCCACAGAAAAGCGGCTTCCATCTCTGTTGACGTGGCTGACGCAGAGACGTTGTGTCTGAACAACAAAAAAACAAAATGTGGCTGAATCTCCATGTTCCCCCCCATGAAGGCAAGAGTCACTAGCTAGCGTTGCATTCTTACTGCTCCAGGCTGGATGGGGATGTTTTGCAAACCCCAGCACATCCCTTGTGAGACACAGTGGTCTGTATTAAAATCCCTCTGTCACTAAGCAAATCAAGAATTTATAAACCAGGCACGGTGGTGCACACCTGTCATCCGAGTGGTTCAGGAGGCTGAGGCAGGAGGATCGCAGGTTAGAGGCCAGCGTTAGCAACTTAGTGAGGCCCTAAGCAACTTAGGCAGGCCCTGTCTCAAAACAAAAATATAAAAAAAAACAATTAAAAATCATATGGGCTGGGCAGGCAGCTTGGTGGTAGAGTGTCTGCCTGACATGCATGAAGTCCTGGGTTCAACCCCCAGCACCACAAAAATCAATAATAAACAAATAAATACTCTAATTTTAAAGTTCCTACAGTCTGTGTTGATGGTGAATGCTTTCCTGTAATATCCCAGTACATTGCTGATTATTCCAGGTACTTGGAATTTCCAGAGTTATTTGTAGGAAAAAAAATAATATTCCAAATTGAAAGAATATTAACAGTTACAGTACTTGATTTCTTTCTTTCTTTCTTTTTTTTGTGCTGGGTGTGGAACCCAGAGGCACTTAACTACTAAGCCACATCATCAGCCCGTTTTTAAATTTATTTCCACACAAGGTTTTTCTAAGTTGCTTAGGGCCTTCTAAGTTGCTGAGTCTGGCCTCCAATTTCTGATCCTCCTGCCTCAGCCTCTGGAGTCATTGGAATGACAGGCTTGAGCCACCAGCCCCAGCTTACAGAACTTCATTTAAATAAAACATTAAAAAGTGGTTTGGAAATTCTTTCCCCTTTCAAAATGAAATTTCTCCTCGAATTATGACCGGGTTCTATTCTGATAACATTATCACAACCTGAAAAGACCGTAAATCTAAAAGTCCATCTGTCCCCCAGATGTATGAATATCTTAGCAACATTGCTCATTTCCCTTCCGAGGTCGGAGCTGACTGGGAGTTTTGGCTGCTTTCTCTGCTGAGCGTCCAGAGACATATTTTTTTTTTCCCTATATATTGCTAGTCTGGGAAAAATTCAAAATGCGAAATGTAATGTGCAATTTCTCCTGAATGAGTGTGACTTTCCCACCATCGTGAAGTTGGAAAATACCAAATGGAACCGTAATTCAGGATTATCCGTATTATGTTCAGAATGCAAATGTCAGATTGCCAATGTTCTCTACCTGAACCTCTAGGGTTTTTGTGTATTTATTTTTGCTACCATGGATGGAACCCAGGGGTGCTTAACCACTGAGCCACATCCCCAGCTGTTTTTATTTTTTATTTAGAGACAGGGTCTGACTAAGTTGCTGAGGCTGGCCTCTAACTTGCCATCCTCCTTCCTCAGCCTCCAAAGGCACTAGAATTACAGAATTGCACCCCCATGCCTGGATCTCCCCAAAATTTTTGGCACAGAATAAGATGGCCTAATGGATTGGGTCACAGTGAAACAATTAAAACTAAACACATATCTCCCCTTTGTCCTTTTAATGTATAAGATCATTTCCAGAAAACAGAGAGGAAGAATATTAACGTGAACAGCCAGAAAAATAAAATGGTAATAACTATTTTCTGGACTGATTTGTATCACCGAATTCTTTAGTTGAATTCCTGGTCCCCAGGACCTTGGGATGTGCTATGTGTGGAGATGGGTCTTTCTAGAGGTGACAGAGAGGCAGTGAGGTCCCCAGGGTGGCCCTGACCCCACAGGACTGGGGTCCTCCTAAGAAGAGATACTGGGGATTGAACTCAGGGGCCCTCGACCACTGAGCCACCTCCCCAGCCCTATTTTGTGTTTTATGTAGAGACAGGGTCTCTACAGGGTCTCTACAGTAGGTCTCTACAGGGTCTTAGCACCTCGCCGTTGCTGAGGCTGGCTTTGAACTCGCGATCCTCCTGTCTCAGCCTCCCTAAATGCTGGGACATTTCCACATTTCCCTTGTTGGGTTTCACAACCGCAAGGACATTGATTGGCAGCTATGAGGATCGACTGTGCCTGCCGTGAGGCCTCTGGGCTTCCTCGGTCCCCTTATCAATCCTGCCTCTGTTGGGTCCCTGACGTGAGCTGGTTAATGGTGACCAGAGCTGACGGGGGCCAGGTGGTCGTGCTTCAGCAGGATGATGGAGAGAGGGGAGCAGCCTGCAGGACACTCTGCTCTCGGGCATGAACTCTGCCCATGAGCGGTTTAGACGACGGGAGTGTCCTCCCACCTGGATTTCACTGGAACACATCAGTCCCCGGCCCTGGCCAGCCCTGAGGGCACCATGCACCTCGGAACCTGCACAGGAGCCTCTGCAGGACATGCTGCAGGGAGGCCTGAAGGGACACGGTAGCCATTGCGTGACTAGGTGGGGCAAGTAAACTGATCCTGCTTCACGAATCCCCATGAAGTGTCAGGTGGCACCAGTGCCTTTACCTAAGCCACGGCTACAGGCGTCTTTGACCCTTTATTATACTTTAGGAGAAGGAGCGTGTTTGAGCCTCGAGGTTCTGCAAATCCAAACTCCAAAGGGCTCTGAATTCAACGCTTTGCATAAGTCAGCTTTTTTGCTGATCAAAAGTAACTGGCAAGAATAACTTTATCTGACTTATTACGTATGTATATGATTTTTATATATTAATAACATAAATATTTATATATTTATTATTTACATATTTATATTTATATATTTTACATATATATGATTTTTTTTTGGTATAGGGAATTGAACCCAGGGGTACTTAACCCCTGAGCAATATTCTCATCCCTTTAAAAATATATCTTTTTAAAATATTTTTATATTACATGTATTTTGTAACATAAATATATAATAATAAAATATATAATAATAAATATATATAAATAAATAATATATAATAAATAATATATAAAATAAATTAAATAATAAATAAATAAAATAATTAAATAATAAATTGATAAAATAATAAATAATATATAAAATATATAATAAAAAATCAATAATTATATTTTTATCATTAATACATTTATTATTAATAAACTTATTATATTTTATTATTAATATAATAAAATATGATAATTATAATCATATAATTATATGATAATAATAAGAATATAGTCTATATAATTATATTGATATAATAATTATGTAATAAATATATATAGTAATAAAATATTTTTTGCACATATAATATATATATATTTTAGTTGCAGGTGGACACAATACCTTTGTTTAGTTTATTTATCTGCTGAGGATCCAACCTAGGGCCTCACACATGCTAGGCAAGTGCTCTACCACTGATCCACAACCCTGGTCCATCCCCAGCAGTTTTATTTTTATTTTGAGATAGGGCTTCTCTAAGTTGCTGAGGCTGGCTTTGAATCTGTGATCTTGCTGCTTCAGCCTCCTGACAAGAAATATTTACAGGAAAAATTCATTTGGGGCTCCTGGTTTCAGAGGTTCAGTCCATGGCTGGCCGACTCCATGGCTCTGGCCCAAGGTGAGGCAGAATAAAATGGCGGAAGGGCCTGGAGGAGGAGAGCAGCTCAGGACGTGGCACCAGGAAGCAGAGAGAGCTCTGCTCACCAGGGACAGGATAGAGTCCCCAAAGGCACAGCCCAGTGACCACCTCCTCCAGCCACACCCCACCTGCCTGCAGTTACCACCTAGTTAACCCATTAAAGTGGATTAATCCACATATTAGTGGTATGTAATGATTTCACCTCTGAACATTTTTGCTTTTTCTCACACCTCAGATTTTGTGGGACACCTAATATCTAAACAATTGCACAGGAAAGTGCAAAATTCAAAATGCTTCTGATCCTAAAGCATTTTGAGTAAAGGGTATTGAACCTGTTTCAGAGTGAACAATTAATTTCTAAGATATTAATTGTAATCATAGTAATTCTCCAACTTGTAACCATAAGGTGTGAATGAGGAAGCTATGTAGTAGTTCTAGAAATTAATTCCTTGTTAATACCTGTAAGAGCACCTCATCAAGAAAATGATATTATTAAAGGGAATAAATCACACTGACTAATATTTGCATTTGGTTGAGGTGTCGACTTTTTCCTAATAATTACACAGATCATAACACAGTAAGTTGATTATTTCAATTAATGTGTGTGGAAACTAATTCAGTGTTTATTAAATGATGGACATTAGATGCACATGCTGGATTTTGTATTTTACGGATGAGAATTGATTCTAGAGGAATACCTATTAATGCAAATTTCCAGTGGAATGCATGAAATTTAATCTCACCCACCTCTCCTGCAGAGGACAAGAATTCATAAGGGACCTCACATTAAAGTCAGGAATTTGAATGGTTGAAAGAGAATAATCACTTAAGTGCTTTTGGAATTAACGCTAGGTTTTGATTGAGACCACCAGATCCAATGTCAATGGTTCTAAGCAGGCTGCTGTACTGGGCATCCCCAAGATCACCCTCGGCTGTGAAGACGCGTGCTTTTGTGCACTTTTTCACCATCGTGACCAAAAGAACCTGCCAAGGGAAACTAGAGGAGGGAAGGTTTGTCCTGGCATTCATGGTTTCAGAGGTCTCAGTCCATAGACAGCCAGCCTCATTCCTCAGGTCTGGAAGTGAGGCAGAACATCATGGCGGAAGAGTGTGTTGGAGAAAAGCAGATCAGAACATGGCACCAGGAAAAAGAGAGAGAGAGAGAGAGAGAGCAGTCCCTTACCAGGAACCAATTATAAACCACAAAGTCACGGTCCCAGTGACATACCTTCCTCAGCTACTCCCTACATACCTACAGTTACTACTCAGTTAATCCATTGAAGTGGATTAATCCACTCTTAGATCACAATTCCCATTTACTACTCAGTTAATCCATTCAAGTGGATTAATCCACTCTTAGGTTACAATTCCCATAGCCTCATCATTTCACCTCTGAACATTCTCTCATTGTCTCACACATGGATGGTGTTCAAGATACCCCCAAATTCACTCTTTCTCATGTCAGATGTTATTGGAGTGGCTTCTCACCTCTGTGTGTACTAATATCTACAATGTATTGCCCACAAGAGAGACTCACCTGATCCTTGGTGTCCAGGGTTTTTATTGAGGGATTATTTGTGTAGGCAAGAAGCACCTGCAGGACTTTAGGGACAGCTTAGTCTGCAGCCCCCACATTTCCCAACTGATAACATAGGACCTAAATTCCTTAGGCATCAAAAGGATGCTCATCATATCCCATATTATCATCATAGAAAGATAAACATGGTATAGAGAAACACATCCACAGAGCCAGCGATCCTGGGATCCTGATACAGTTTCCCAAGAGGTGGTCAAAAGATACCTTTGAAGACATTGGGTATGTGCAGAGTTTGAGCAGCCCAAGTCACTTGCCTTGAACTTTAGTAGAAAATGCGTAGATTTGGATAGTTTGACAGAATTGTAAGATAGCCAAGCTGGTTTATGACAGTTTTTCACAGACTAAACTGAATATATGATTGCAAGCTATTAAATGAAGGTCCATGACAAGACCATATTGTTGGGGGCATGCACTGACCTTAATATTTATAGAAGTGTACCGGTATGATGCTGCTTGCTTAACCTGTGCACACAGCCATGTCTTAGTCTAGCAAGGCTGCTGTAATAATATACCATGGGCGAGGTAGCTTACGTGAGGCTCATTTCCTGCAGGTCTAGAGGCGATCACATGCAAGATCAATGCAGATTCCGGGTCTGCTGAAGCCTATGCCCAGTTCCTAGACTATAGCTGCAACTTCATAGCTGTAACTTCACATGGAGAAAAAGCAAGGAAGCATCTTGTGCAATATGCCCAGGCTCTCGGGGTCGCTTGGATAAAAGCATTCATCCCATTCCTAAGAGTCTCTCCCTTATTTCCCAAGGACTCCACCTCCCAACACCATTATCTCCTCGATTCAATTTTCAAACTATGAACATTCGGACTCTATCAGTATATAACGACCTTTAATTTTCTATGCAATTTTGTGGCATGAACACCAGCGTTACGTCAGCTAAAAACCACAGATCCTGAGATGCTAGATCATTGACTGAAGGTCAGAGGCGACTGCTACCATGATCGTGCAAGGAATGACTGACGCCCAATTCTGAGACGTTTAAATCACTAACAAGAAAAGACCACACAGATTTATAGGCAAACTGATGGTTTTAGACTTTGGCCAAGACTTCTAAAGTGAGACTAAAAGGATGTCGTGGCTTATATTGCGTGACAATTGAATAATGGATAGAGTTGATGTGCCATCGGTTCAAAGGAGGAGGATGATTTAAGCGGGCAGTTCTCAGGAAAGGGGATTGATAATGGTTGCTTGCTAAACTATTTGGAAGGATCCGGGTCTTTTGACGCTGGTGGTTCTTTTGCAATCTTCAGGCTATTAAAATACTAACAGCCTTGGAGGAACTGTGTGGAAACAGCAGGAGACTAAACAGGAGGAGTAGAAACTGACTATAGAGACTGGGCTGTGGAATATGTTGTATATGTTTATTGTTTTCTGGCTTGTGCTCCGGAGCCCCATTTTGAATATTGATGTTCGACCTTAGAGATTTGCTTCCCTGGTTCCTTGTTTGCAAGATCGGTTTGTGTGGACATTGCTTCCCCATCGGCACTCACTGGTTCTGTCCGTGTGATCTTTCCTATCTGCCTCTGTGTTTGTCAGTTTTCCATCACTGTGACAAAATACCCAAGAAAAATTGCCTTAAAAAGATGAAATGCTTATTTCAACTCAGTTTCAGTCAATGATCACCTGGATCCCTTGCTTTGGGCTGAAGATGAAGGAGATTGTTGTGGCAGTGTGGATCTGGGATTGCCAAGCTGCTTCATACCATGCAGAGAGGAGGAGGGTGGAGGTCTCAGTGTCCTCTTGCAAAATACTCCCTGTAATTTAACTTCCTCCCGCTGGTGGATGATCACCTTGGGTCATTCACGTGCTTGCTTGTTTTGAAAATAAAGTTGCAATGACCCATCTGATCTGTACTATTTTTTTTTTCCAAAGATGGTTGAACAGAGCACAACCTCAGAAGATGATGTGCAGATTTGTTCGAGGTCTAGATTGTGATGGTTTTGACATTATGAGCCCTTGGGTATTTTATTAATTAAGAGCTTAGTCCCCAATGGGATGGTCTTAAGAGGTGGAAGTGGGCCTTAGTGAGTTCTTATACTCAAAAGGGATGAATACTAGTTTTATAGAATAAATTTTGACCCATGAAAGTGTATTGTCATGAAAGTGAGATGGATCCCTGAATCTCTGGCTTTCTATATCACTATATCCTCTCTCCCTGTCACATATGTCCTTGAGACGATGCCATCTGCCAGGTTGAGATGTAACCAAAAGACCTCTCATCAGAGGCAAAATTGGGGGCTGCCCAATCTTGGACTTATAGCTTTCAAAACTGTAAACAATATAAAATCCTTTCTCAAGTACCCAGTCTCAGGCATTTTGTTACAGTACCAGAAAATGAGGTCAGACACGAGAGTATTGAAAGTAGCTCCTCCCTCCAGCACAAAGGTTAAGAAACTTTACCAGTAGGTTTTTTTTGTAAGAATGGAAATGTCCTAAGCTGTTCTCTTCATCTGCAATGCCAATGAACTCTACCTATGGTATGTGGTTTGACTTCTCCTCCATGACCATGTAAGATGGGAGGTGTGGAAGACCCTGCCCCTAAATAAAATATGAAAAGGGTTAAGGGGTTAAGTGCCCCCAAGTTCAATTTCTACTACCATTAAATATATATATATGAATGGATAAACCATGTGATTCATCCAGAAAATTGAATAAAATTCAGTCTTATTAGCAAGAAAAATTCCAACAAATGACACAACATGAATGAATCTTGAAGTCTTTATGCTCAGTGAAATAAACCAGCCCTACAAAGACAGATCTCTGAGGACTGTATTCTCATGGGTTTCCTATGTCAGTCATATTCATGGAGACAGAAAATCTAATGGCGATTGCGAGGGACAACAGGGATGGGGGATGAGGAGCTCTTGCACAGTGGGTGTAGAATGTTAGGTGAGAACATGGAATGTTCTGCAGAATGACCTCGGGGTCCACCATGCATTGCACATACAACAGCAGTCTCATTAGAGCTATATCACCTGGTATTTCCGTCAGCTTTCTCATTACTGTGACAAATATATCTAACAAGAATAATGTAGAGGAGAAAAAGGTTTTGGCTCCTGGTTTCAGAGGTTCAGTCTGTGGCTGGCCGACTCCATGGCTCTGGCCCAAGGTGAGGCAGAACAAAATGGTGGAAGGGCCTGGAGGAGGAGAGCAGCTCAGGACGTGGCACCAGGAAGCAGAGAGAGCTCTGCTCACCAGGGACAGGATAGAGTCCCCAAAGGCACAGCCCAGGGACCACCTCCTCCAGCCAGACCCCAGCTGCCTGCAGTCACCACCCAGTTAGTCCATTCAAGTGGATTAATCCACTCACTAGGTTACAGTTCTCATTATTTCAATCTCTGAATATTCTCAATTTAATCATTTCATCTCTGAATATTCTTGCATCTTCTCACCCATGAGGTTTTGGGGGACACCTCACATCTAAGCCATAACACCAGCTAATATCATAGCAGTCATATTTTCTGAAAGCAACTCTACAAAGTTCACACAATGGCAAAATCACCTATGGACACCGCTTTCTGAAGGTAATCTCGTTATTTAGCAGTGCACAATTACTTAAAAGTGCTGACCTGTGCCCTTAAAAGTAGTAAGAATAGAAAACGTTCCTTTTCTTTTATTTTTTTTAACGTGCTTTTTAAAAGTGAGGTCTCCCTAGGGCTCCAGCGGGCTGTGACCAGCAGTCTCACGCGGTCACCATGCGTAGAGCTATGTGCGTTCGGAACATCTTGGCTTCAAAGGCCACACTGCAGAAGATGCTTAGACATATGGAGGCTTAAAAAGACATTTTGCGCCAGTGAAAAGCATACATTTGTACATTGAAAGTTAGTTAAGAAGGAAAAAAAAAAAATCATAAAAGCTGCATGCCTTGCTCAACAGTTGCTGCTATAAAAGGTCATTTTATAATGAAAATGACTCATTTGCATTTCACTAGGAACGCTGTGATTCCAATGACCCAGGTTCCGTTTCTCTTTAGCAGTCTATTTTTTTTAACATTATTTAACTTGCTAAGGTTTCACAAAAACCATGACCAATGACCTAAAAAAAAGAAAGAAAAAAAATCTCTTATTTAGAAAGTTAACCTAAAACAAACGGTAAGAAGATTATACTGGAAGCTTATGAAAAGTTTCTTTTTCTCTGCAACACAGGTAGGCAAGCTCATTAGGAAGTGCTGTTAATGTTTTAACCTTTGCTTTGGTTTCTGCACAGAACCCTGCAGATGTTTTATACACCACAGGTGTTTCTGGATGGAGATTTTACTTGTGGAATGAAGAGTCAATCTAGACTTTTTAAAAGTTAATGCTAGATTTTTTCTCTTTTTTTTATTTGATTCTTTTTAGTTATACATACCAGTAGAATACATTTTGACATGATTATACAAGCATGATTTTTTTTTTTTTTTGTCCTTTGAGCAACAAGAGGAGCATAAATAAGTTGCTTCTTACCCTGAACACATCTTCAGGGGCCTGTGGTCTTGCTCCAATGCAGTGCAGATGACCATGTGTCTTTTCCAATATGGCGGCCATGTAAAAAGTCACTCTCAGCTAGCCAAAAGGAAATAGGATAACAACCTGTCACAACTTAGCTTCTATAACAAGGTACCATACGCCAAGTGAGCTAAAGAACAGCACTTTATTCTCTCTCATTTCTGGAGGTTAGAAGTCCAAAGTCAAGCCATCGGGAGAACATTCTCTCTGAAATCTGAGGGGCCGATTTGACCTTCTGGTGATGGCCACTAGTCCTTATTCTCTTGCTTTCCAAATGTGACTCCACTCTCTGTCCCTTTTGTCCAAGGGTCTTTCTTCCAGATGTGTCTGTTTCCTCATCTCATCCTAGAGAGACCCCAGACAGATTGGACGAGGGACCTGGGTTAGTCCTCTTTTCATCCCCAGGAGCAAAATACCTGATAGAAACGACACAGAGGAGCAAAGATTTATTTGGGTCCATGGTCTCAGAGGTCTCGATCCATTAGCTGACTCCAACCCACAGACACCATGGTTGAAGCTTGTGGTAGAGGAAAGCTGCTCCGCTCAAGGCAGTGAGGAAGTGGACAGGGAGAGAGAGAGAGGAAGGGTGAAAGAGAGAAATGAGAGAGAGAGGGAGGGAGGAAGGCAGAGAGAGCGAGAGGCTGGAGGTAGATGGAATACAAGACAACGTCCCCAGGGGCCTGTTTCTTTCCGCCACACCCCATGTGCCAACAGTTACCACCCATAGTCCATTCAAATGATTAATCCACCAAACGGATCAATCCACTGAGTAACTCACAGCTCTGCTAATCAATCACTTCGCCTCTGAATTTTCCCCCTTTGCCTAACACAGGAGCTTTTCAGGGGACAGTCCTAGACCCAAATCATAATAGGCTTTTCAGAGGGTTAGTGCAAAAAGACCAGAGAGAATCCCAACTGCACAGATCATTTTAGCCTTTATTCAGGAACAGAACTATACTTATGGGTTTGGACTCACTTTTCTGGTGGAAAATGAGCCACCGAACAAAGAAAGTGCGGTGTATACACAGGTCATCCCGGGAGGTGGTCTAGTGAGCATATTAGTTTTCCTGGACACTTAGGAATTTGGGGTTTGTTTCATCAATCAAAGAAATGGTCAGTTTTATTGCTTAGGAATCTGAGCTCTTGGGTCTGGGGTCTTGTGTTCTGCAGGTCATCGTCTGCCAAAGTTTATCACCCCAGTGTGGTGAGACGCCCCCTTCCTGCCCGCAATTAGCACCAGGAAAACATTTATCTTGGGAGGTGAAAGCTGTCCGCGCACGGCTTTTCTTTTTACCTCTTTTTTCTCAGGCCACATTATTTTGAGGACTTTTCATCTCCCATATGTATGAATGAGCAAGCTCATCATAACTTCAATCTGCAAAGACCCTCTTTCCAAATAAGTCTTCATTCACAGTAATGACTGGCTCAGACTTCAATGTATTTGGGGGTGCCAGGGATTGAACTCAGGGGTCCTCAACCACAGAGCCACCTCCCCAGCCCTATTTTGTATTTTATTTAGAGACAGGGTCTCACTGAGTTGCTCAGCACCTTGACTTTGCTGAGGCTGGCCTTGAATTTGTGATCCTCCTGCCTCAGCCTCCTGAGTTGCTGGGATTACAGGCATGAGACTCCATGCTCAGCTGTTTATCCTTTCTTAAACATGTGAACTCAGTGTAATCCCACCTATCTTGACTTCTCCATGCACTAACTCTCAGATACCCGTTGGCTATGTTCGAGTCTTTTCCTTTAGCTCTCTGCCCTCTGAAAAAAATCAATTCCATCGGTTTTTTTTTAGAAGTACAGCAATTTACCACCAGATTCTCCTACATGATTTTTATTATTTCAGATAGATATTTAAATAGGTGCTTCAATAATTTAAGGATGCCTTTCAATAATTCACAGAGACCTGGTGAAATGTGAAGGACAAAGAAAGCTGTCAGAATCAGAATTTTGCAAGTTTCAACACATTTTTCGAGCTTCTCCTAAAACCAGAGAGAGCAACTTGGATCTCAGCCCACAAAAATATCTGTCTGGATCTGCAGGAGTTGGCAGAGTGAAATCTAATCTTTATTGCTCTTATCCTTTCTTTATGCACTGATGTCGACTTCTCCATAATTCTATCTCTCTTTTTTTTACATCTGGAAGATTCCTACAAGTCCACTCTGTATCATAATCGTTGCATTCTGGAAATTGTTGGGAAGCATCCAAGATCTCCAAGACCCATAAGCCCATTGTTGATTCTGCCAAAGGAAGATTCTCGACTAGAGGAAATATCACTCAGCACCCATTTCCCTTCTCTGGTGACCACGCTCATCATCCAGGGAAAGATGCTCAGCAGAGACTCACCAGGCAAAGGAGCTTTTGATGAAGAGATCTTTGCTACAGAAGAGCTTGGTTCACTTTTTTTTGTCCAACAGTGAATGTTTCATGTAATCCTCAAAGAAGAAGTGCAACCTTTAACCATTGATTGTAAGGAGGGCAGGAGAAATCGTGCTCTGAGGAGTTCGAGAAGCAGGTTGAGACTTGGAAGGCTTCATTCCACCACTGGCCTCTTTTTCTTTCCAGCATCATAGTCCACATGGGAAAGCAAGACATGGGTTGTTACTCAATGGTTTCAGGTGCACGGAATCATGCATTCAGAATGTGATTTGGGTTTGTTCCCTACACATTGCAAGCTTCATAGGGCAATTTGGAAATGTGTGCTCAGAAGTCGGTTCTGGGACTCGCTTCTCGGTTGGTAAGGTCACACAGAAGCTGTGCAATGATTAAATATAACCATGTGGTCGTATGTGGAGTGAAATCAACGTAATCGTGTAACCAGGGGATGGAGAGAGCGTTTTGTGTTCTGCAGCACTTATTCTGAGTTCTGCAATGCACATCTTAACACCACCAGGAGTGGACAGGTGCTTCATAGTATAAATGCAAAGTGTTCATTGCCTCATGTTTGTACAATGGGATAAGGTGACTAACTTCATAAAGAGAAAAGGCTTATTGAACTTGGAGACCAAGAATGGCAATGGCAGAATGTCTGCCCTGGCTCAGTTCTGGTGAGGTTCAGCTCATGGTGGTACATCATGGTGCAAATGCATATGGAAGAAAACTAGCATACAAAAAGAATAAGAGAGAGTGGAGGACACCAAAGTCGGAGAATCTCCTTTGAGGACACCCCCAGTCATCTAAGGACCTCCCATAAGAGCCTACCTCCTTCAGGTCTGCACCATCTCCCGGTGCCACCAATCTGTAGACCAAGTCTTTATGGGGACTTGGCAGGAAACTTAATAATTAAACCAAAGTGAAATGCATGAACATTCTGGAACCTTTGGGGTGGAGATGTACCTCAAAATGGATGTGATTTGACATTTCCGCAAATAGTAGAAAGAATAGTGTTTGGAGACTCACAGCACCATTCAGCGCAAATCAGGTTAATACCTACGGCAAGTGAGGAAAAAGCTATGTGATGACATTGTTGGGAATCATGAGATAAGGAGCTTAAATTTCCTCTAACCCCAAGAGAATACTTGGGAAAAACCATCAAAAATATATTTCTGGGAGTCCAGAAATGAACCAAAGGCAAGCATTATTCTACTGAGCTTTTATTTAAGAAAAAATAGGTGCATTCCAGCAAGAATAAGGAGTTTGTATGTTTTCATATTTCCATTTTCCTATTTCCATGACACTTTTAATGGCTAGCCTCCCATGCTCCTGAGGAAAATCAGTACCCTAACTGGTACTAGAAGGATAGGAAGTCTTCTCCACAGAAACCTGCCAATATTTGACCTACCTGGTGGTTCCCTGGAAGATGCACTCACAAAGCTGCCTTTATTTTGTCCTCATAAAGGGTCACACAATGAAATAGCAGCTGTCTTACAGGTAATTTGTCAAAAACAATCAGTGGTAACTATTTAAAAATGTGGGTATCGAAAGTAGCAAGAGAAGTGGGATATGCAATAAGCTCACAAAACAATTGAAAGAAAGGCTGGAGAACAACATGCTCTTGGGGAATTTTAAAAGCACTAGACTATTCCTGGGAAATCAGGAAGGACACACATGCTTAGAGCTAATGGGTGAGCCATATGCGTGCTCAGTGTGTATGCTCAGAGATTCACATAAGCAGAGGACAGACCTAGGCTTCCCCATCTGCCTTGTCTTGAATTATTGCCCAAGGAGAAAGTAAAGGCTTAAGGAAAAGTTTCCTGGCAGTCCCAGAAATGAATCAAGAAACCATGAATCCTATACCCAAAGAACAGTTGAACTTGTCCAAAACAGGCTTCCTGTCTGAGTACACTGACCACATGTTGACAGTCACAACAAATTCTTCAGCAAAGTGTAGAAAGCACATATATGTAGGTCAACCACTGTCTGAGCTCCAAGGTAATAGAGACTCCCATAGGTACACACAACAAATAACACAAGCCTAACAGAATTAGTTTAGTAAAGTCATTTAAAGAACAAAGAGCAGTGGATAAAGCACGCACCAATAGTAAAATTAGACAAGTAAGTAAAGAAATAGATAAAACCCTAGAGAGTAAGGAGAATCTTACACTCAGAATGGCTGCTTCATGTAGAATATTATGTTAAATATTGTGCAATATTCAATAACAAACTAAAGACTTGTGGAAGCAAGGAATACTGAGAATAAGTGGATTCCTCTCCAATCAAAATGGCAGTGGACACCCTCCACTCAAAATACTGAGACTGACGACATAGGTTAAAAATGCAATGATAGGTTACTTTCAAGAGATTCATTTTAGTTGTAAATGCATAAAGTAGAATGGCCGTGAAAAAATATCAATAGATACTGGTAAGAATACAAAACAAATTGTAACTCACAGGTTGGTTGGTTACTTGTAATTTTTAGATCTCTTTTAATTAGGAAATTAGTTGCTCATGTCTTTGAAATGAGGAGACTTAGATTGTGAGAACCAGCAAAATCAAAATGGCGCCCCTTTTGTTGAGCCCCCCCCCAAAAATAAAACCAAGAACATATGAAGGAACAGACCTCATGCTTGACGTCCTGATGAGAAGAACTATCTCCAAAGACTGCAAGTACCACATACATGCCCTGCAGGTGTTTCTGCAAAGACATCAACTCTCCGTCCAACCTTGGAAGAATCCCTCCATCACCATGGATTTCTGTAGCCAAGGATTCTTGTTTTAAAAGTGACTCGTGCCCTTCTCTTCATTTTGCCTTGAAAATATGCCATTTTTTAGCTTTTCTTCACTGTGATAAATGCCTGATGTACACAGCTTTCAGAAATAATGCTTCATTTTCAGAGGTCTCAGCGCACTGTGGGCTGGATTCGTGACTCTGAGCCAGAGGTGAGTAAGAACATCATGGCGGAAAGGTGTGCTGGAGAAAAGCAGCTCAGCTCATGCCAGCCAGACAGAAGGGGCCAGGCACAAAAATATACTTCTTCCAGAGCATGCCACAGGGACCTCCTTCCTTCAGCCATTGCCAGCTCCTATACTTTACCCCATCTCTGAGTTGTCCATTCAGCTATGGATCCGTCAATGGATTAATCCACTTATGAGCTCAGAACGTTCATGAACCAAATATTTTCCAAAGTGTCTGAACATTGTTACTCTGGGGACCAAGTCTTCAACATAGGAGCTTTTGGTGGACATTCCCCAGCAATGCCCTTGGTTCAACCTCTTTGACTATGGCCTCTGTATTCCTGTTGCAATGTCTTTCCAAAAGCATGCATTATCTTTGGAGAATCTCTCTCCATTTGTCATTTGGGTTGACAAGCTGACACTGAAGAATCTAACAGACGAGGTACAAGAGCTCCCTGGGATTACTTCGGGGTTCCTCGATATGGACAGCATGCTTTGCATTTGGTGTGGATTTATATTTCAGATAGCTGCACTTCGCCAACCTCCGCAGGGCCAAATCCCAATTTCTGCTCCATTCTGTGTTCCCGTCCTTTGAGGAGAGCGTGCGGATGTCGTCTACGTTTGGAGAAGCAAAATTGCGTGACACATTTCTCAGGTCCTTTTGTCCAACGTGTCTTAGAGAACCGGCAGAAATGTAGTCTTTATGGAAATAGGGCGAAATCGGGAGCGACACTGAACATTTTCATACAGAAAAGGAAACGCTTCCGAGGAGACAGGGGTCAGGGTAGCAGAGAGGAAAGGAGCCATTGTGTTTCAGCATCCTTGCTGCCGTGAGGTTGTGAAATCTTAAATACAATCCCTCTATGCTCATCTCTCCTGCTACTTTAGCTGCATGGAGGGAGCTGACGGGTTGGACCAGGGTTCAGAAGCACCTGAGATTCCTTACAAAGGAATAGTGTTGGAATATAGTGTAATTTTAAAAGGAGATGAAGAATAAGAACATACACAGAGAGAGAGAGAGAGGAATTAGCAATGAATCACGTCATAAAAACACAGCATTGAAAGTCTCATATGGAGTCAGGTGTGGTGGCACACGCCTGTCATCCCAGCACTTTGGGAGGCTGAGGCAGGAGGATCGTGAGTTCAAAGCCAGCCTCAGCACTGGCGAGGCGCTAAGAAACTCAGTGAGACCCTGTCTCTACATAAAACACAAAATAGGGCTGGGGACGTGGCTCAGGGGTCAAGGGCCCCTGAGTTCAATCCCCAGTCAGTACCAAAAAAAAAAAAAAAAGAAAGAAAGTCTCCTATTGACTGAGGCTTGTGATACGAGAAAGGAAAGTGTGTGTGTGCATGTGTGATTGTACACATACATGTATCAAACAACATAAGGTTAAATAAATGCATAAGTGCATTTTAAATAGCCCTATAACTCAGGAGGATGAAACAATCACGATTTCCTGGGAGCACCAGACATCAGTCTTGCGGCCTCTCCAGTGAGCCGGCGGGGGATTTGTGCTGCAGGCAATCATCTCAGCCATTGGGGTTTGAGACAGAGAATGGTGGGATCTTTGTCCTGGAAATAAGTCCATTGCATAGTCTCCAGTTCCAGCCATTTACAGGCAAATAGCATCATTTCATTTTTTATGGCTGAGTAATATTCCATTGTGTTTAAATATTACATTTTCTTACATTATATTTTTTATTTTAAGAGTCTGGGGGTGGAAGCCAGGGTCTTGTACTTTGCCAGCCAAGTATCTTCCATTGAGCTACACCCACAATCCTACATGAAGTCTTTAATTACCAAATAAATGGAAATAAGGGTGCAGGAAATGCGAGGTCACGGTTCCTGAGAGCGTTGATTTTTCCTCTGCTTCCGTCATCCGTGTGGGAGGCTCTGGGTTCCACTCTCAGTTGTTAGGGTTTGGATGCGAGAGAGGGTAAGGAGGTTCGCAGGAGAGATGATCAGGTTCTGAGAGTCTTCACCCAGTTAATGAATTAATCCCCTGAGGAGGAGTCACTGGGTGGTGGCTGAGGCTGGAGGAGGTGGGCATGGGGCTGTGGTTTGGGGTGTAGATTCTGTACCTGGAGGGTGGAGTCTCCCTCTGCCTCCTGATCACCACGGAAGCCACTTCCCAGTCCCACCCTCTTCTGCCTCACCTGAAATCCCGAGGAATGGAGCCTGCTGTCTGTGGACGGAGACCCCTGGAACCATGAGCCCCTCAATGAACTCCGCCTCCTCTACGGTTGTGCCGGCCGGGGTTATTGAGTCCGAGCACTGCAAAAGCTGACTAATCCCCATCCTGCAGAACAAGTAAGTAAAATTCACTTGCCTTCTGCAACGGACCTAACAGGGTTTTGTAATTTTTTTGGTAGTTACCATAGAAAGATTTTGCATTATTTTTCCTATTGAATTAAGAGTCCAAAATGATTGTTTTCTAAGTGCTAATCCTGCTTGGACTAGCTGTGCTACCAATCCATATATATGTATTTTTCCTGTCTGGAAATACTCTGGGTCAGTACAATTCCAATCAATGAGCTCAGGTAGGTTACAGTTCTTGTGCTTTGCACAGTTTTATAAAAGGAAATCAGACTCGTGTCTTTGCTTTGAAGCTAAAGATTTCCAAACACGGTGGACAGTAAGAAAGACGTGATCACGGGGACTTTGATCGTGAAGCATTTCTTTGCGCATCTCGGGCAAATCCTAACAGTTCGCAATGAGCTCTGAATATGGCTGGAGTTTTATCTGGGAGCACCGAAGGGTATCTTCAGCTTTCCAGTAGATACTCATGGATTTGGCCCCTAAAAACCCGAAGAAAGAGAACATTCACTTTTAAAGCGTTTTTAATTTTTTTGTGTGTAATTTTTTAGAATCTGAGATAATTTCACAACTTGTAGAATGCTCACTTTTAGATAAAATAAAACTTTTCCAGAATCCTGAAATAGTTATCCAATTATATATATGATCACTTTTATTAATCATATAGTTTTTGTTTAGTGTATATGAATCACATAAATAATAAATGCTAAATCCTCAATGAGAGGATATAGTATAAATAATCCTATGCTTTCTTATGGCTGTTTGAGATTTCTTTAATATGAAATGGCATTTATTTGGTAATTAAAGACTTCATGTAGGATTGTGGGTGTAGCTCAATGGAAGATACTTGGCTGGCAAAGTACAAGACCCTGGCTTCCACCCCCAGACTCTTAAAATAAAAAAATATAATGTAAGAAAATGTAATATTTAAACACAATGGAATATTACTCAGCCATAAAAAATGAAATGATGCTATTTGCCTGTAAATGGCTGGAACCAGAGACTATCATGCTAAGTGAAATACACCAATCCCAAAAAACAAATCCTCACGCAGATGCTAACACACAAGAAGAGAGGGTAGGGAGGGAAAAATAGAAGTTCACAGGATTAGACAAAGGGGAATCAAGGGAAGGGAGGAGGGTGGGAAGTTATACTCCATGTGTGTACAATAGGTCCAAATGCACTCTACTCTCATGCACTTGTAAAATGAACAAATACAGAATTTTGAAAACATAATGTCAAAGAAAAGCCAACAGCTCAAACAAGAGCAGAAGTAGCTTGTGATAATAAACCGCATGATGGGATTGTGTCTTTCATATTAGGAACTTTAAAAGGTCAGGCAAGGCGGGCGTGGTTGGGTGCATAGTTAGCTCGTGTGCACGAGGCCCGGGGTGCAATCCCCAGCACCAAAGGAGGTGGGGTAAGACGTCAATCACTATGATAAGCATCTAAGTCTGGAAGTCTGCGGGGGCCAATCCACAGAGGAGGAAGCGGAGGGGACTAAGCTCCATGCCCAGGGGTTCCTGTGTTGGAATTTAGTCCCCACCATGCTGTTTGGAGATGGCGCCTCTGGAAGGTGGTGAGGATGAGGTGTAGCCATCGGATTGCAGCCCCATGATTGAAGCCTGGCGGCTTCATTAGAAGACAGAGCCACACACACAGAGATATGTGCACACATGCTCCCTGACACCATGTGATTTATCGCATGACCTTGGACTCCACCAGCGAGAAGACTCATCACCTTAACCTTGGACTTCCCCTGAGTCAAAATAAACCTGTCTTCTCTATAAGGTATCCTGCCTCTGGTGTTTGTTGCAGTAACAGAAATGAGACGGATCAAACGGCTTTTCTCAGGTAGAATTGAAAGGACAGACATCGCGGAGGTTGGTTTTAGCAAAGGAAAATGGCGCTAGGCAGAGAGGACGGGGGAGTGGAGCCCAGAATACTCAGCCTTTCGCTGTCTGCATTCATTCAATCTCTGCAAGGACGTCAGCAGCACCTGGTTTCCTGAATCCCGTTGTTTTGCCTGTGGTTTTCCTGAACAGGACCTTACCTCTGGGTGACGGTGTTCCCATACTAAGAACTCTGCTCTCCACAAATCTCCATGCACTCGATCATTTTATTTTATGGGTTCTTCTTAGTGACACATGCCAGTGCAATCCATTTTGATAAAATTACACAGACATGGGATATAGCTTATTCTAATTAGGACCCTATTCTTGAGGGTGGGCATGATGGTGGGGTTCACTTAGTTATTTTCAAATGTGTGCATACAGAAATTTCGTTAGATTTATTGTACTGTATTTCCTATTCCTATACCCCTCCCTTCCCTTCGTTTATTTCACTTAGCATAATTCAGTGTCCAGCTCCATTCATTTACAACCATATGCCATAATTTCATTCTTCTTCAGGGCTGAGTAATATTCCATTGTGTATATATATATATATATCACATTTTCTTCATCCATTCATCTATTGAAGGGCACCTAGGTTGGTTCCATAGCTTAGCTATTGTAAATTGAGCTGCTATAAACATTGAAGTGGCTGCATCACTGTAGTGTGCTGATTTTAAGTCCTTTGGGTGTAGACCAAGGAGTGGGATGGCTGGGTCAAATGGTGGTTCCTTTTCGAATTTTCTGAGGAATCTCCATACTGCTTTCCAGAGTGGTTCCACCCATTTGCAGTCCCACCAGCAATGTGTGAGTGTGCCTTTTCCCCACAAACGATGTTATATTCTTTGCTAAGTAACCTGTACAACATCATGGCTTGTATGCATCTGCCCATATCATACAAAATAGTCATTGACTTCTTTTATTTTTTAAAGAATGTTGGCTCTATTTCTAATGCAGATAAAAATTGCTTACATGCAAAAAAAAAATGGCCATCATATTAAAATGACAAACACATTAATTTCCTTTATTTTTTCCAAAAGCCATTGACCATTTTCTTTTGGAGCTAATGTTTCTCATTTATTTCACGTTATTTCATTGAGATTGGATTCCTGGGTTTGATATGCACTGGTCAGAAACATCCATGGTGCTTTTTCCCATCTAACAGTCCTCTTTCCTTTAGAGATTTCAACACTTTAATATTCTACCCAGGTAGCCAGCTATGGTGGTGCACACTTGCAATCCCAGCAACTCAGGAGGCTGAGGCAGGAGGATCACAAGTTCAAGGCCAGCCTCACCAACTTAGGAAGGTCCTGTCTCAAAATAAAATATGAAAAGGGCTGCAGATGTAACTCAGTGGTTAAGGACCTGTGGGTTCAAAATATGAAAAGGGCTGCAGATGTAACTCCGTGTAAGTGCAGATTGAACTCGGTGGTTAAGGACCTCTGGGTTCAATCCCCAGTACCAGAAAAAAAAAATCAAAAAAACCAAATTCATGTCCAGTGAATCGTTTCAGAAATCCTAAAGCACAGAAGTCATTAGCCTAATCTAAAATGCTCTTTTACAAGATTAAGTGAGGGGTGATTTGCTACCGCAAATTGGATGGAAATACACACACTTCAAAGAGAAACAGCCGTCAACATGATTAATAGGGTACCCAGACCAGGGCGAATGATTTGCAAGACTGTGACTTCAGTAATGGGTTCCTAAAAATTATGTCCATCCGTTCCTTAACAGAGGCTTTTTAATTATGCATCTGAAATCACAGCCCTACATTTTTTTTTTTTTTTTTTTTTTTGCATGTGTGGTATAAAATGGGGCAGATGTGGGGCTGGAAAGGATAGAAGAGGATATATATATATATATGTGATTCTGGTTTATTTTATTCAAGCTGTGTATTTAGTCAGTTTAGTCATGCTGTTTGGAGATGGCGCCTCTGGAAGGTGGTGAGGATGAATACCTTGCACAATAGCCACGCTTAATTAGGGGGGGAAAAGTAACTATGTATCATTGTCAAGTTACATTTTGACGCAATCATTCAATTAAAAAAAAAAATGCAAAGAGAATCCCTTGGTCTGAAACAAGGGAACAGAATGAAAGAAAACTAGACTTATTTTCCATAATGAAGAAACCTTAAAAGACCAAGAAACATGCAGTTCAGTGCTGATCCACTCAGAAGGAAAGATGTGGAAAATTAAAACAAAGAAATGGGATTTCATAGCTTATAGGCTCAGATAAAAAAAGAAAAGAAAAAACAGGAAACGTCTACTGTATCCACTGCAAAACGGCAGCACAGTTTTGGAGAAGCAATTTCACATCGTCTAATGAAATGGAAAATTCCCCTTTGACGAGTTACTCACCAGTATTTTGGGAGTGAAAACGCAAAGGTACCGCGGCACCGTTTCCAACAGCTAAGGGAAGGCATCGGCCGAGGTGCCAGTGAGGGACGGCTGCCTAAAGAAAATCACAGCCACACATTGGCATATAAAAGACACTTGCCCATGCTCTGCATACAGCTGGCACTCTATGTCTGTGGGTTCTGCATGCCACATCCAACACATTGCAGACAGAAAATAGTATTTTTTAAACTAAAGATAAACAGATTTCTAATTGTCATTAATTCCTAAAAAATACAATGTAATGACGGTGCATACTGCATTTATATTATACGAGGGATTAGCTGTCATCTAGAGATGATTTAATGTATACAGCAGGTGGGAGATATGTGCACAGGTGTCATGCAAAGAATGCACTGTTTTACACATAGAGCTTTAGTGTCTGCAGACAATGGTACCCACAGGGAGTCCTGGAACTGATGCCGATACCATATTGACGGATATCTGTAAAATAAGTCCTTACATTAAAACAGCAGACTACAGTGACGCAGCCACATCAATGTTTACAGCAGCTCAAGTCACAATAGCTAAACTGTGCAACCAACCTAGATGCCCTTCAATAGATGAATGGATAAAGAAAATGTGGTACATAGCCACAATGGAATATTACTCAGCCATGAAAAAGGATGAAATGCTGGCCTTTGCAGGTAAATGGATGGAGCTGGAGAACATCATGCTAAGCGAAGTAAGCCAGTCTCAGAAAACCAAAGTCTGAGTGTTCTCTCTGATAAGTGGATGTAGATCCATAACGTGGGAGAGGACATGGAAACAATGGAGGGACTTTGGTCAAGGGGGAGGGAGGGAGGAGGGGACATGGAGCAGGAAACGTGGTGGAATGAGACAGACATCGTAGCCCTAACTTCATGTATGACTGCAGGTATGTTGTGATTCTACATCACGTACAGCCAGAGAAATGAAAAGGTGTGCTCCTCTGTGTACCATGAATCAAACTGCATTGTGCTGTCATGTCTACCTAAGTAGAATAAATAAATTAAATAAAAAATAATAACACGGTGCAACTCCAACTGTGTTATATGGAAACTTCTGGTTAAACTAGACACTCACTTCTGTATCCGGACGCATTGAGGAAAGAAAGACCTGGCAGGATCTGTCAGAAGAAATGCTCGGATCCTGTGGGAACTGAGATGATAATCCCGCCATCAGACCCCAGCTCCTAAGGGGCACGATGACCCCGTGGGATTGCGGTTTTACAAAGCCTTGTGTTTGCTTGTAGCCTGGAGCAAGAGGGAGACCGCACTCGACCGAGGGACGCATTGCTCTGCTTTGCAGTCTTTGCATCTAGTGTTTATACAGCACTGGGAAATTTCTGTGGGAACAAAGTGACAGAGAAGTAAGACACGGTCAGATTCAGGAGTCGGGTGCCATGTGCAGTATCCCTCCATTGCCAATCGCTGTGTGAGCCTCCTCCCTTCTGTTTTAAGGAATAACGGCTCTTGGGGGGCGTGATCGACAGCTCCTCGAATCACAGATGCTTATTAATATCATGATTTCTTCTCTTTCCCTTGGCCTTTCACACACAGAAGCATAAAGGAAGATGAAAAAGGGACATCACGGCCGACTCAGTGGTAAAACTTTGGCCACCAAGCATGTTCGAGACCCTGGGTTCAATATCCAGCACCTTCCGCCCACCCACCCCCGGGGTCTTGCTAAGGTGCCGAGGCTGGCCTCCAACTTGTCATCCTCCTGCCTCAGCCTCCTGAGCTGCTGGGATTATAGGTGTGTACTACCACCCCTGGCCAGGAGGAAATATATTTTTATCAGACCACCGCCCTACACGTGGTCTGTTGTCCCTGAAACACGATGACACAGCTCCAGACCGTGTGAACCTACTTCTTCTTCTCTATCTCTTTCAGCTTGACGTGCTTTTGTTTCAGTGTTGCTCCTTAATGTCAAGAGCTGATTGCATTTCGTGATTCCCGTGAGTCCTGCCAACTCTTTCTATCTTCAATTTTCTGAGAGTAAAGATGGTTTGAAATGAAAAGGAGCCATGGTTCCCCCCCCGCATTTCCAAACATTCCCAGGCTTCACTGTGGAGAGTGTGTGTCTCTGTGTTAATGATCTGCTTGCTGGTTAAATATATTAAAAACACAGTCTCTACGTTGCATATTTCACTGATCACTCTTTAACATTGGGTGGGAAACATTTTCATGTGTTTTAATGAATCATATTTTTTATTTATTTTTTTATTTTAGTGAGTTGTATTTCATCAGGCAATATCTTAGAGCTGGGCGTGGGGCTCAAGCCTGTCATCCCAGCACTTTGGGAGGCTGAGGCAGGAGGATCACGAGTTCAGAGCCAGCCTCAGCAAGGGCGAGGCCCTAAGCAACTCAGTGAGACCCTGTCTCTACATAAAACACAAAGTAGGGCTGGGGAGGTGGCTCAGTGGTCGAGGGGCCCTGAGTTCAATTCCCGGTACCTCCCAAAAGAAAAAATCTTAGGATATTTACAAATATGATTTGCTAAATGTTTTACAGTTTAGATGTTGGAAATTAAGCTCTTAGCAAATCTGTGACCTGTATTAAAAATTAAATTTTTCATAAGCTGACCATTTATGTAAGCCTACTTACTGAAATTTTTTCTCATTCCCTCGTTGTGTTCTTAAAGATATCTGGAGGGGTTCCGTCTGTTTCCCTTGAACTATTTATCTACCTTGTTGATAACATCACACAATTTAATCCAATATTGTTTTAACTCACATATATTTTTTTGCTGGGCATAGTGGTTTACACCTGTAATCCCAGGGGTGCCTGTGGTTGAGGCAGGAGGACTATGAGTTCAAAACCAGCCTCAACAACTCAGAGAGGCCGTGAGCAACTTGGCAAGACCGTCTCTTAATACATTATCAAAAGGACTGGGGTTGTGGATCGGTGGGTAAGTACTACTGAGTTCAGTCCTTTGTTAGAAAGAAAGGAAAGGAAAGGAAAAGAAAGGAAAGGAAGAAAAAGAAAGAAAGAGAAAGAGAGAGAGAAGGAAGGAAAGGAAAGGAAAAGAAAGGAAAGGAAAGGAAGAAAAAGAAAGAAAGAAAGAGAGAGAGAGAAAGAAGGAAAGGAAAGGAAGAGAAAGAAAGAAAGAGAGAGAGAGAAGGAAGGAAAGGAAAGGAAAAGAAAGGAAAGGAAAGGAAGAAAAAGAAAGAGAGAGAAAGAAAGAAGGAAAGGAAAAGGAAAGGAAGAAAAAGAAAGAAAGAAAGAGAGAGAGAGAAAGAAGGAAAGGAAAGGAAAGGAAGAGAAAGAAAGAAAAGAAAGAAAGAAAGAAAAAGAAAAGAAAGAAAAGAAAAAAGGCAAATATATTTTTTTGTCAGGCTTTGAATTGCTGATTCAGAAAAATTGCAGATTCTGAAGACACATGAAATCTCTCCTGTTGGATGAAGCAATCTGTGACTCTGTGTTGGTAAAGTGAATAGTAAATGTAGCTACAGGTATTTCTATTGTTTATAGCACCAACCAAGGTCCTGGGGAAAGCTCTTTCTGCAAGTGGAAGTGTTTGAGGGGGTGACGCTTGGACCACACAGAGGTAAGTGCCTGTAACTTGGAGAATTTCATCCGCATAACCAGACAAGCCTTGCTTGCTGGGCAAACACCTACCTCCCTCACCCCCAATCTCATCCTTCCACGGGGCTGGGGGAGGGCAGCTCCCTTGACCTCAGAAGCACAAATTTCTGGATAAAACACAAACTTTCTTGTTTCTAAGTCTCACAGACCCAAGGCTTTGGCTGAGGCTGGCTCTGAACTCGCGATCCTCCGGTCTCAGCCTCCCGAGTTGCTGGGGTGACAGGCGTGCGCCACCCCTTGCCCCGGTTTTCTCGGGTGTCCCGGGGAAGGCTGCCGAGATTCCTGCCCAGATCCACCTGTGCACTTTTGACGGACAGCAGGATTGCCTCAGACGTTCAAATGCGTGAGGTCTCGTAAGTGCTAAAAAAAAAAAAAAACAACAACAACAAAACCATGGCCGGGTGGCAGGCTATGTTGACTTTTTGAAAATTATTTGTTGTATTAACAACACGCCAGGAGCTCTAAAGACACCTCTAGGTCACCTTGGCATTTATTGGTTCTTGCATTCTTGATAACTCCCCTTCTGACTGCAGTGAGATGAAATCTTAGTTCTGGTTTGCATTTCTCTGATTGCTGGAGATGCTGAGCATTTTTTTCATAATTCCGTTTGTCCAAGACCTCGATGCATGAAAATTTGTAGAGTTCTACTGATCCCCCACCCGCCGCCGTCTCTTGATAAGAGTATCCGTGGAGATGATTGCGTATATATTAATGACAGGAAATCCTTTTTTTCAAATATTTCAGCATTAAGGAAAACGTCGTGCATTTGTGAAACTGACTCTAATTTTTCATGCTGCACATTAGATTGCAGGCACTTCACTGTCTGGTGTATATGTGTGCATGATTTCGTGTCCAGAAGGCCCTGGAATGTACCCCTTGACCATCTTGAATTTGACAGATTCCTGCATCTCACTTCAGCACAGTATTCAAACACACCCATCACAGTTGGGACCAAAGATAAACAGAATGGCTCGTCGCTGCCCCAGTATCAAGGTTTCTCCTTGACTGTTTCTCTCATTCTGATGAGATTTTCTTGGTGAGCATTATGTGTCACTATAGAATCGACGCGCACAAATTGCAACATGATGCATTTTTAAAGGAATCATTTAGCGGTGCAGATGGGTTCACTTTAATTATCCTTCAAAAGAAAAAAAAAAGAATTCCTTTTACTAATTGCCTGGAGATACAGTAGCTGGGAAGCCTGTCAATCAATATTAAGCTGAGCTTTTTGCACAAGCTTTTGTATTTAAAAAAAGAGTGTTGGTGCTTTGGTGATTCATGATTTCTGTGCAGAGTTTGTGCAGGCTGTTTTAATTATTATACATGCAAAACGCCTCTGCCTGCTGATAGGTCATGTGTGTATCTTCTGTATCTAATTGTTCATCACTTATGCATGTCAATCACTATTTATTATCATCAATCTTCTCTATCCACCCATGATCTATATATCCCTATATACTCGTTTATCCTTAATCACCTTGAACCTATCTATAATCAATCCATATCTTTTCTATCATCTATTTTTACCATCCTCTTCATCTATCAGTTATTATCTGTGTTTATCTTCTTTGGATCTTTCCATGTGATACTGGTTTAATATTTGCTGGTTTATCTTTCGGGGATGGGACAATATATGGCGTGTGTACAGATTGTAGCAATCTTTCTGTACTGAACTGAATGGAACTTATGTAATTTTCATATTAAACATTGGACCTTTTCAAATGAAGGAGAAATCATGAATAATTTTGGGAGTGGGGGTACCAGGGATTGAACTCAGGGGCACTTGACCACTGAGCCACATCCCCAGCCCTATTTTGTGTTTTACATAGAGACAGGGTCTCAATTAGTTGCTTATGGCCTCGCCATTGCTGAGGCCGGCTTTGAACTCGCGATCCTCTTGCCTCAGCCTCCCGAGCGGCTAAAATGACTGCTGTGTATCACCACGCCCAGCCCTCAATATTAATAATTATGTCCCCCAAGGTATCTTATGCATATTAATCAGAACACACTGAAAGTTTAATACATTACTGAATAGAACCGATGGATGTAGAGAGAAACGGTAATTTAGAAACTCAGGAAGGTCCTCTGCTGCACACATTTCCCTATGTCTTCCTATTTTCTCCAGTTGAATGAGGCTCCTGCCGAGGATTCCAACTACCTGTATTTATTCTCATGAGCTTCGGCCATCCTTCAGCAAACCACGCCGTCCCCTGAAGGTAATTAAAAATCAAATTCATGAGGAAGTCATTGAGATGGAGAGAAATCAATATTTTAAAAATCTGGCTCTGGAAAACAGAACTGAGCATACATAATTCATCACCCGCGTCAAGCCGGCGAGGCCCAGAGACAGAGGACATACAGAAATCAATTTGTGGCCTGGGAGCGGGAGAATAGAAACATTCTATAATATTCATTCACACTGTTAAGACGCACAGGATGCACATCCAAATAGAAACGCTGAATGTGTGTTTCAATAGATCTCAATCGCTGGTTTTCCTCCCATACAACGTGTTCAATGTGATTGATGCTTATAATCGCAATAGTGATCGATTTCCTTATGTCAGATGCTTTAGTAGTCGAAAACCTGGTCTTGCTTTCAACCTTCTCAAAGTTTGAAGTGCTACAAAGAATGCAAAGGACACCAAGTTTAAAAGCCTTATGACAAAATTAACCCATTCCAAAAAAAAATGGTTTAATACATTGTTGCTTAACTACCTCTCACTTCTGAGAATTTCAGTCTTAGTAAAATCATTGCGTCTGTTTCCTCAATCGCCAGATAGATACAATGGCCGACATATGTGGTTGCTTTTAAGATTTCGAATAAAGTGGAAGTGTTCTTCAGGCGCCCGCATGCATGCTGCTTTTTCTTTTGGATACGTAGATGCTCCTTGACTGTTGAACCAAAGCAATCCATCAATGGCAAGTAAAACTTGACACTGTGTATTTCCAACAGGAAAGAACAACAATTACACGGTTGCTACCAGACGGGTTGCTAGGAGAACAGCCGAGCAAACCTGTTGTGAACGCTGTTGAGGACCTAGATTATTCGACAAGCTCAAAGCTACTGTATCTCTGTGGTTCATTATACACTGATAAGGAAAAGCAAACCAAGAAAGGATGGGGAGTATAAAACAGGCTTTTCACAGGTACTGACCATGTACGATGTCCATATATTAATATCCTGGCAGTGAATTATCTTCTCCTGCATAGACTATGTAATTGTTCTGAGCCCAGTATGGGTGCACATGCATCCTTCTAGCTACAGCACCCCTCTATCATCATCCATCCTCATCCTCTCTCTTTCATCTATATATTTATAATCTATCTATGCATCTGTCAATTTATCTAATTGCTGATATATCTTAACAACTGTGGATTCATCCATCTAGTCATATATCCATGCATGCATCCATCCATCCATCCATCCATCCATCCAGTCAACTATCCATCCATCCATCCATCCATTCATCCTCTATCCATTCATTCATCTCATTCAACCATCTTTCCATCCATCCACCCACCCATTTATCCATCCATCCCGTCATCTATCCATCCATCCATCCATCCATCCATCCATCCATCTATCCATTCATCCATCCATTCATCCATCTATCCATGCATCCAGTCATCTCTCCATCCATCCATTCATCCATCCAGTCAATTATCCATTCATCTCTCCATCCATCCATCCATCCATCCAGTCATCTGTGCATCCATTCATTCATTCATTCATTCATCTCATCCATCCATCCATCCCTCCATCCATCATCCATCCATCCATTCATCCATCCATCCATTCATCCTCTATCCATTCATTCATGTCATCCAACCATCTTTCCATCCATCCACCCACCCATTCATCCATCCATCCCATCATCTATCCATCCATCCATCCATCCATCCATCCATCTGTCCATCCATCCATCCATCTATCCATGCATCCAGTCATCTCTCCATCCATCCATTCATCCATCCAGTCAACTATCCATTCATCTCTCCATCCATCCATCCATCCATCCAGTCATCTGTGCATCCATTCATTCATTCATTCATTCATCTCATCCATCCATCCATCCCTCCATCCATCATCCATCCATCCAGTCATCTCTCCATCCATCCATCCATCCATCCATCCATTCATCCTCTATCCATTCATTCATGTCATCCAACCATCTTTCCATCCATCCACCCACCCATTCATCCATCCATCCCATCATCTATCCATCCATCCATCCATCCATCCATCCATCCATCCGTCCATCCATCCATCCATCTATCCATGCATCCAGTCAACTATCCATCCATCCATCC
>PVHX01021137.1:0-30425 GCA_004024805.1 Geosciurus inauris | reverse complement strand
AATATTTTTTTAGTTGTAGATGGACACAATGTCTTTATTTTATTGCTTTGTATGTGGTGCTGAGGATCGAACCCAGGGCCTCACGCATGCAAGGCAAGTGCTCTACGACTGAGCTACAATCCCAGCCCCAATGATTACTGTTTTTATATATTTTTTCTAAACATTTCCTCTTTTTTGAGACAGGGCCTCGCTATGTTGCTGAGGCTGGCCTCAAACTTTCAATCCTCCTGCCTCAGCTTCCCAAGCAGCTATTACAGGTGTGCACCATGGCACCCAGCTCAAATTTTTACTTTTAACCTGTCTTTACAGTTAACATTTATCATGGACAACATGGAGAGGCCAAGCTTTCCCATTCAATGTGGCCATCTCTCTCGTTTAGTAGGAGCACTTAGGTCTTTCCAGTTCATAAAACCCCTGAAAGGGTCTGTCTGTCCCCAGCCTTGTGAGGAGCTTCATGTCCCATCTGGCTCGTGCTCTCTTCCCGGCCTCGTTGCTTTATGAGCTTTGCTTTGAGGGGCTCGTGGTTCGCCTTGGCCCTTCTGGCTTGTTGCAGCCTAACTCTCCGTGAGCAGCTATTTTGTGATGGACCTCTTCTCATCCGAGTGGGACCCCCCCTATGCTTCCACGCTCCCTGGACAGCCTGACTGTTCCTATTGTCATAGCTCCTTGTTAAAAACCCCACTACCTTTCCCTTTAAATGTGAGTGGTGTTTTATTTTAGCTATTGTCTCTAAAATAACAGGTACTTGCACCTACCACCTGGCTGCTCCTCCTCCCTTGGCCGTGAGCTGCTTCCACCTGGTACCGCTTCCCTTCCGCCTTGGCATTTCCGTGGCCGATCAGGAGGACGCCGCACTTGCCTCCGTGTTGAAGTGCACAGTGTCCCAGCGCTCCACGGCTGGCCCACGCTGCCGTCCCCACTGTGCTTGTGAACGTGACCTGCTGGCTTCGTATTTGGTGGTGACGTGCGGGGCACTGGCTGGCTGCTGAGCCACAGCCACAGGGATCCGTGGGCTCACACAAGGAGAGAAACCTGCCAGCCAGGGTTACTTCAGTGGGTCTGTGCTTGTCCCCAGCTGCATGTGCTGGGCCCTCGCCATGATCTGACAGGTCATGAGCCCACGTGTGCTTTCCCAGTCTCTGGCCATCTGGGCCCCTCAGCACGCTTCTTTCCCTGGGAGACCTGAAGGCAGGCCTGTCTCAGGAACACAGACCCCGGGCTGACACTCACAGGAGGCCTGTGCCTGGGGCTGCCTGAAGCCATGCTGTTCTCCTGAGTCCCAGGAGATCCCTGGACCCCAGATACCCTCTGGTCCTCACTGCCTTGAGTGCAGGACGTCATCACAGAGAAACCCAGGATGACTGTCCCAAGGAACCAGTCAATTCTGGTCATCCACATCACCCCGTCCTGCATGAGGAACAGAAGGCTTTAAGCCAGCACAAAACCACATGTCACCATGAGGGGCAGGTCAAGAATCACCACCCCCATCCTGGTAAGTTCACCCGGCTCTCCACCATTGCACCTCTGGCCTCCACTGGGCTAACCCTCAAGGTCTGCTTTCAGGGATCTGGCTTGACCACGATGCCTTCGTGGAGAGGTGCTGAGGAACAGCCTAGGGAAACCTGGGGTTCCCGCCCACCCTCTCTGGATGCCCCCAACCAGCAGGCTGCACATCTGAGCCACAGAGGTCTCTTCTCAGGTGCCTCCTGGAGGCTGAGCACATCTGCAGTCTGGCAGCAAGTTAGTCAGATGCTCTGGCAGGCACGGCAGGTGACAACCTCCCTCCTGACCCATCAGAACCACCGGCCCGTGTTTCCCTCAGTCTCGATTTTCTAATATTAATTACCTTCTGAAACAAATTGAATTCTAAGTAACTTATGTTGCAGATGAAGAAATGAAAATCAATCAATCTGACTGATCACTTACATATGGCTGTATCCGCCTACTGCTGAAATTAGAGAAGAATGAAGCATCAGCAGCGAACAGCCGTTGGGCAGATAGGCTGGCCTGTGAATCTACAGGCGACGTCCCGCGAGGGAAGCATTTTCTTAGAGACAAGTGTCACCCTGTGGAGCCTGTCCCTTGACCCCCTCCAGGAAGCCACCTGACGTCCACATGAGCACACACGGGAAACGGAGGGCAGCTCTGAGCCTGCAGCACGTTCAGAATCTGCTCCTGACCCCGACCCAACGAGCTGAACACAAGACTCCTCAGCAACCCACCCAGGCCAGGGCCTGCTCTCCCTCACGTGAGGTGAGCACTCCCCTCCAGCAACGGAACACTGGTCCTCAGCAGCTCTCTGGCCACTGAACTGAGGCCAGGAGTCCCACTCCCCACACAGAGACGAGGGGCGGGCTCAGAAAACCCCAGACCAAGCGCAACAAGCACAAATGCTTCTCCCCACGGTTCAGGTGTCTCTTTATTAAGGGAGCTAGTCACATAGGCAACTCTCAGAGACATTTTCAGCATAAAAGTCAGTTTGCAGCTCCCTTCTGGAAAACCTGTGTTCTGCAGTGATCTGGTCATGGCTGGAGTTCCTGGGCGCACCAGCTGCTTCTCGGGCAGGTCTGGCAGAGGGTGGCTGGTCAGCACAGGCAGCAGCGCAGGCTGTGACCTGGGGCAGGAGAGCCTGGAACCAGCCTTTCTAAGGCCCAACGGGGCTGGGCAGGAGCAGAGTCCTGGACCTGCACTTGAGGGGTGGCAGCCTCTGGGATCAGAGCAGTACAGGACACGGCTCCCCAGCTTCTGAGGGAGGACAGCAGGCCAGTCAGGAGAGGCAGGGGTGAGAGCAGCAGCCCGAGGAGGCACAGCGGTTCCTGCTCACCACGGCTGGGGAGGACACCTGCCACTGGGAGCTGAGTGCCTCAGTGCCCCTCCACGCGGCAGGAGGCAAAGCCGGCGCCCAGTCACCAGGCCAGGCCAGACAGGGCGGGGCTGAGGAGTCCAGAGCTCACTTGGCAGCACTCGGGCAGCACAGCCCTCGCTCCAGAAGCTGGTGGTGGCCGGGGGGTACCCTGCACATTCTCCTGGGCCCCTGGGGGGTAGTGGCTGGGGTACTCGGCTGTCCCTGGTACACAGAAGTACCCACAGTGGACCCTCCCTGGCTTGCAAAGCCTGCAAGTCAGGGTGTGAGCACCCACGGACAGATGCAGTGCAGACAGGTGAGCTCCCAAGCCAGGGGCAGGCCAGGCGCCACGCTGGGCCCTCCACCACACAGCCTGAGGGCATGTGCTGAGTCCTGGGCATCACGGTGAACAAGGGCCAGCCCACTCCGCACCGGCCAGTCCCTTCCACCATCCTTGTGGCGCTGTGTCCCTCCCTCGCCCAGCACACAGGACGCGGCAGCAGCACAGCCCAGGGCCCACTCCCATCAGCACCAGAGCAGGCCCCTCAGCTCCTCTCCTGAGGACACGGTCACTCTACCTCCCTCCTCAGGCAAGAGGTGTGCAGGGGCGGCTGCTGTGGCTCCCGGTGTCTGTGTTAGCCATGTCCCTTCCTCCCCCAAGCCATTCTCAGATCCAAACCTATGCTGATGAAATCAAGTGTCTAAAGCCACGGCCCAGCCCTGCCTCTGCCTCAGGCCTGATCCCAACACACTGCCAAGGTGGAGACAGGGCCACAGCCTGAGGCGGGGACAGGCTTCCGCCACCTGCAGCAGCCACCACAGGTGGCCTCGCGCTCAAGGGCGGCCAGCGAGGGCTCTCTCGGGGTACAGGTTGGCGAAGCGGCCCAGGACCCAGATGGGGAAGACATTCCGGTAGCTCGTGTAGCTGATGGCACAGGACTTGTTGAAGACCCCAGAGATGTTCTCCTGGAAAGACAGAGAAAGGGGCACCAGGCCCTGAGGGCCTTGTCCTGGACTGCGGCCTGGCCGTCGGGTTGCTGTGGGCAGCTGTAAGCAGAGGCAAGGGAAACAGGCAGGCAGTCCGCCCACCAGCCTCAGCCCAGCCGGGCTGTCACCTGTAGGCAAGCCCTCCCCGGCCTCCGGCCCCCACGGCCGTGCCAGCCTCTGCGGGACTCCTGCAGGGACGGTGCTCGTGACTCCCAAGCCCTCGGGACAGGTGCAGATTACACCTGCACCTCCTGAGAGTGGGGGGCCACGTGCAGCACCCACAACGGGGTAGTCGAGGGTCGTGCTGTGGGGGCATCTCCCACCCTGTCCTCCGCCAGAACTTGACTGACAGACCGCAAGACCTGCCCAGAACTCCACCACACAGGCCTCTGGTTGGCAGTGTCTACACTCCAAGCCCAACGCACGCAGTGAGGGACGCGGGGGAGGATGCGAGAACCGCATGCGCTGGGTCTCACGCACCTGGGGCCAGTCACCATTGGGAAGCTGCTTCTCCAGCAGACACCGGACCCCTCTCTCCTGGGCTGCGATGTCAGGGTGCCTGAGGAAAGCAGATGTGTGCTTGGTGGGCTGCACAAACACACACGGGGCGTGAGCACATACTCGCTGCCATGCACCGAGCCACGGAAATCCCTGCAACGCTGTGATGCAGAGGAGCCTCAGCCTGCCATGGCAGAGGGGAGCGGGGCAGGCAGGACCCGTGCTCAGAACCCAGCTGACACTGGAGCCTGGCACTATGTAACGGGCTTCTGGGGGAAGGCTGAGCCGCGTGACCCCAGCTGGAGGCCAGGCCGCATGTGCACCGAAGCACTGGTAACAAGTACAGACACCAGAGGGGCGGCGGGCTCGGGGGACAACAGGAGCAGGTCCCTGACAGTCCTGCCCTGGGCATCCCTGACTGCTGGACCTGCTCACACCAGCGGAGGGGCTCCAGGCTGCACCTAACAGCAGCAGACTGGAACTCCGGGTGCACGAGCGTGCTCCTGCCTGTGCCTGTCCATGGGCACCGGTGCAGGCACGTCTGCCTGTGCATCTGCACGTGTGGCTCAGCACCAGCTGTGAGCACAGGGGACCAGCCACAGGGATGGAGGCCCTGACCAGCCGGGTGAGGTAACCACTGCTGCCGCCACGTGGGAAACTGCCCCCCGCACAGGCCACCTCACCTCAGTCCCTCAGGTCCCTGCTTCCCTGGCTCTGCTGACCACTGTTGGCCACCAGTGCTGTCACCAGGGTGGTCCACTTCTAAGAGGCAACCTCTCTGCTAGGTCCCCCTCAGCTGGATGGGATGCCACCTACCCAGGAATGGGGAACACAGCTCCTGGAGGAGCCTCTGTCCCCAGAGTGACAGCTGAGCTGCATCATGGCCTGGTGGCCCCCTTGACTCTTTCCACATCTGCACTTGACCCTGGCCACCCGCTTACAATTGAGCATCCCCCCATCCCATCACCCTTACCTGACAGCCATCAGCCCCAGCAGGGCCCAGCATGTGTTGTGGACCTGGGACTGGGCGCTCTGCACATAACGCTGCTGCTCACAGGACTCGAAGTCCTCCCCCCAGCCTCCATCCGCCATCTGCCGGCACAGCAGGAAGTCACAAGCCCGGGAAACCTCCTCACAGGCAGCCCTGCAGAGACCAGGAGGCTTGAGACACCCTTACTGGGGGAGTCAGGGCCCCACCAGATCCCATCCTGGCAGGCATCCTTAGGGCCATGGGGAGGGCCTGGAGCTGGGGAGTGGGGGGACACACCTGCCTCCTGAGCTGCTCAGCATAGGAAAATGCAGCTGCAGGTGGCCTCACTGGGCTGCAGGCTGAGTTCCTGAGACAAACCAGGAACATCTGGGTTGCATCCGGTCAAGCACAGGACACAGCATACCCCACCCCTGCAGCTCACTTGATCCAGAAGGGCTGGGTGGGGTGGTCAGAGACAGGGCTTGGACCCGAGGCCTCACCCTTCTCTCAGCAGGGTCTAGTGAATGTCCTGGACCCTACCCCTCCTACTGGTGGGGGAGCAGGCATGTACATGTCTGGGGTCAGCTCTGGAGAACTCAGGTGGCCCCTAGCCAAAGGCTCACAAGCCAGGGAAACATCTTTGTTCAACCTGGGATTCACATTTTCTGGGATGCTTTTCTTATCCCACTATTTAAAAATACTAAGAAACCTCAAAATCAAACATCAAAGGGGCCAGGCATAGTGGCACATGCCTGTAATCCCAGTGGCTTGGGAGGCTGAGCCAGGAGGATCGAGTTCAAAGCCAGCCTCAGCAACAGTGAGGCGCTAAGCAACTCAGTGAGACCCTGTCTCTAAACAAAACACAAAACAGGGCTGGGGTGTGGCTCAGTGGTCGAGCACCCGAGTTCAACCCCCAGTACCAAAACAACAACACATCAAAGGGGAGAAACAGCACACGAGAGCCAGTGGCCCGGGGCAGCTGTACTCACCCATCTCGGTAGGTGTGCCCCATACAGGCGAAAGCTTCCAGGCCAAACCAGGTGCCATAGGTGAAACAAACCCCCCAGGAACTGGAAAGAGAGGGAAGAGGGCCTCAGCCTCAGGTTCTCACCCGCGAGGAGGGGGAGCCCCTGAGCAGAGAGCACAGGGCTGGGCTACTGCCAGGAAAAGCACCCTTGAGCCCCTCAGTGAGCTGCACCCCTGCCAGGCCCTGGCATGAGGCTGCAGCCTGTTGTGCCCAGTGTCCAGGTCAGGGTCCCCTGCGAAGACCAACAGTCCCACACCTGGGACACAGGGGCAGTGTAGGCTCAGCTGCCGCTCCCTAGGTGAAGGGGGAGAACCCAGTGACATGGCCACGGAGGAGAAGCCACCCCCTCAGGCCACAGAGCACTTGCACACACACAAAACCGACCCCCGTGCCCCCGCAACAGGCAACGACAGCGTGCAGGGAGCCAGGACTGCTGGGCCACACCCCGCCTCTGCACAGGGGCAGGGAGCAGAGCCCCACCCCACCCTCACCTCACCCTTGCGGCCAGGTGCAGACTCACCCCTCCCAGGAGCCATCCGCCCTCTGCTTCTGCCGGCAGAACACCAGGCCCTGCTCCAGCGTCTCCCTGGAACACAGAAGGGGCCCAATGAGCACCCAGCAAAACCATGGTGCCCACCCCAAGTGCACCCCACGCTCTCCAGAGAGGGAGCATGCTCTCCTTTAGGGAACAGTCAAAACGACCTTCACACAGCAGGAAAAGCAGCAGTCAGGGACACAACAAGGGGAAGCAGACGGCCAGAGCTGCAGAAAGAGAGGCGAGGAGGCGGCCTTGGGGACGGGGCCTGTGCTGGGTGCAGCCGACAACAGGACCAGCCTCCGACCACTGTCAGCCACAGGCCTGGGCCTGTCCCACAGGGTGAATGGGGTGCACCGGCCACAGACAACGCCATCGGCCACACAACAGGCCTCAGCATATCACAGGAAAAATAAAAGAGAATTTGGTTACAGAGGACATGGTGGACTTAGAGGGCTAGGCGGTTGCGCCCCCACGTGCTGTCCTGCTGAACAGCTACGGCTCTCCACAGGCTGCCCCTCCCCAGGACCCGCGCCAGGCAGTCCAGCGGGGCCTGCCTTGTTTCTAAGGACAGCTGCAGCAGGGGGGCAAGGTCCTGTGGTGCCCTGTCCCTGAGAAGGCCCAGCAGACTCCCCTCCGTGAGCTCTGTCCCTTGCCCGCTTTCACGAAGCCACCAGAGGCCCACGCAGCAGGGGAAAGATGACGGTTTCCAGCTTCGGACAACCCACGAGGGTAGGACCCTGCCTATGAGCACATGCCGAGAGGCGGACTCCCCGCTGGTGCTTAGACAGGCCCAGGCCCGGACCCCGACTGACACCTCTGAAGCCTCAAGTAGGGGTCCCCCTCGGCTGTGCCTGGCCACACCCACAGAAGGGCCACGTGCTGTCCACGCTACTGCGAAGCCTGTGGCCACACTGCTGCTCAGCTCCAGGGAGCGGACGTGCAGAGTGAGGTGGCTCCAGGGGAAAGCACCTGGTGCACCCCAAGGCTGCCGCACGGAGGAGTGCCTGGGTCCTGAAACCGCCAGACAGGAGGGAAACGCAGGCTCCTCCCAGAAGGAAGAGCCCAGGCCAGCGGCTCTTAGTCAGTTCCACTCAGTCATCAAGAGCATCCAGCCCACTGTCACAGGGACTCTCCAGAGCAGAAGGGGAGCAGGGTCCTACCCCACTCAGATGTGGGCCTCTAACTTCCACACGGGGAAGCCACACAGCAGAGGGGAACCGCCCTGTCAGGTCTGCCTCAGCAACGCCAAGGTCTACACTGCAGCCCTCTGCAGCAGCAACGGGCAAGGTGCAGAGAGCCCTCTAGTCAAGGCTGAAGCGCGACACCCACTCGCATTGGAGAGAAGCCACACTCGCGGGTTGAGAGGCACTTCCCGCCGGGAGGCAGCGGACGCCAAGAGCTCCACAAGTTCCACTCTTGCAGAGACGCAGCAAGCTCTCCCCTGGAATCGGGAAATCGGGAACCCGGCAAAAGTGCCGCCATTTCCACTTCTGAGACCCCTGGAGGTCTCTGCCAGGGCAGCAGGAGGACAGCAGAGCTGGGGAGCGACACGGAGGAGACGTCCCTAAGCTCTTTACTCTACATTCACTAATGCGGCTTTTGTGGACTGTAGGTCCAGTTTTAAAACCAAAGTCGGCAGGGTAGGGCTCGCCCAGAAGGTTCCACCAGCGACTCCCACCGAGCGCTCAAGTGTCCAGAGGACCGTCACTGACACAGGCCGTGGGGCCAGCACCCAGGGGTGGACCTCGTGCAGCAAGGCTGGCTCAGCCTCTGAAGGTCAGTCAAGGCAATCCACTATGCAAACAGGCCAAAGACGAAAGACCAGGACAGGCTGGGACATAGCGCAGGGCAGGGCGCTTGCTTGGGCCCCACCCACAGCACCACCAAAAAAAAAGAACAAAGAAAATCATGACGAAACTCTCAGCAAATGAGGAAGAGACGAACCTCCTCAGCTGAATCAAGAACACCTAGAGAAGCCCACAGCTAGCACAGCACTCAGTGCTGAGGAACCAGGAGCTCGCGGCTCAGCCTGGGCCAGGTCGGGAGCCTGCACAACCCCAGGGGACACTGCACTGCGGTCCTAGCCACTGTGACAGACAAGGGAGAAACAACAGTCCACGCACAGGTGACGCAGCTGTCTGGGCAGCAAATCTCCAGGAGTCCACAGCACACCCGCGCACTACGCAGCGGCTCAGGCTGCAGGCCGCCATCCGGCCTCCTGCTGGCAGTGGGCAGTTAACTCCATTCCACCACAGTGCCACGTGCAGGAGCACTGGAACATGAACGGTCCAGGACAAGCCCAGCAAAGGCACACAGGATCTACATGGGGACACCACGAACTCAGAGGAAAGAAGTCAAAGGTCTTCCTGCCTTGACCCAATTCCAGCATTATCTGGAAAGGGAAAGACCCAGCACAGCCCACACCGTCAAAGGGAAATAAAACAAGAGGACTGAATCTGCCCCATTCCAAGACTCACCATGAAATGACTGCACCCCCGCCCGCATGGCATGGAGAAGGATCCAGCAGATCAGCGCAACACCACTGAGCCCAAAGGCCGAGCACGAGCCCAGTGGCGGCTCCCCAGAAAAGCAGCAACGGCAGCACAGGGACAGAGAAGCCTCACAACAAACGGAGCTGGAGCTCCTGGAGCCCACGCAGGGAATGACCTGGAGGGACCTCAGACCTTCACAGGAATGCAGCCAAAACACAGCACAGCCTACATGTGAGACAGGACTTGACCGTTCCCAATGCACAGCACAGGAAAACCTAGGCAACTAGGGCTTGGCAATTGCTTTTTATTTCCCCACAGTTTTGCTTTGTTTTTGGTACTGGGATTGAACCCAGGGGTGCTCTACCACTGAGCTACATCCCTAGCCCTTTTTATTTTTTTTTAATTTTGAGATAGGGTCTCACTAATTTGCTTAAAGTCTCTAACTTTCTGAGGCTGGGCTTGAACTTGTAATCTTCCTGCCTCAGCTTCCCAAGCAGCTGGGATTATAGGTATGCACCACCATACCCTGCTTGGCAATTACTTCTTAAATACAACACCAGCCAGGCATGCCCATAATCCTAGCAACTCAGGAGGCTGAGGCAGGAGGATTGCAAGGTCAAGGCCAGCCTCAGCAACTTAACAAGGCACTTAGCAACTGAGTGAGACCCTGTCTCTAAATAAAATATAAAAATGGGCTGAGGGGTGGCTCAGTGGTTAAGCACCCCTGGGCTCAATCCCAGTACCAAAAAAAAAAAAAGGAAATACAACACCAAAAAGCATGATCCATGAGTGAAAACACTGATAAGCTGGATGTCACCAAGACAAAAAGCTTCAGCTCTGCAAAAGATATCAACAGCGGGCACGATGGTGCATGCCCATAATCCCAGCAACTCAGGAGCTGAGGCAGGAGGATGGCAAGCTCAAGGCTGGCCTCAACGCAACTTAGCAAGGCCCTGTCTCAAAATAAAAAATAAAAACAGCTAGGTATGTAGCTCAGTGGTTAAATGCCCCTGGGTTCAATCCCTGGTACTAAAAAAATACATATATATATTCTCAATAAAACAAAGACAAGCCAGAGTGGAAAAAATTATCTGCAGAAGGCACATCTGATAAAGGACCAGCACTGAACACATGCAAAAACTTAAAACTCAACAATCAGGAATAGACAATTCAACTTTAAGTGCAGGCCAAAAACTTAATAGACACCTCATCAAAACAGATATACAAGGGGCTGGGCTGGGGCTGAGTTGTGGAGCGCTTGCCTAGCATGTGTCAGGCACTGGGTTTGATCCTTAGCACCACATAAAAATAAATAAATAAAAATAAAGGCATCAGTGAGACCCTGTCTCTACATAAAACACAAAATAGGGCTGGGGATGTGGCTCAGTGGTCAAGCACCTCTGAGTTCAATCCCCAGTACCACAAAAAAAAATAAATAAGTAAAGGCATTGTGTCCATCTACAACTAAAAACAAAAAAATTGAAAACAAAACAGATATACAAGGAAGGTGTGGTGCACACCTGTAATCCCAGCAGCTCAGGAGGCTGAGGCAGGATTACGAGCTCAAAGCCAGCAACTTAGTGAGGCCCATCTCAAAATAGAAATAAAAAGGACAGGGGATGTGGCTCAGTGGTAAAGAGCCTGCCTAGCAGGTGCGAGACCCTGAGTTAGTCCCCAGTATCAGAAAAGACAGAACAGAACCCATCTCTCCCTTTAGTGCTCCTACTGCAGTGGCCCTGGCCAAGATGGAGCTCGGGCTTCTGTGGTAGGGGCATTTCAAGGGCTCTGCCACATTCACAGGAGGATCATGCAGTCCCCTCTCCAGGGAGCTGAAAGGAAGCAGAGTTCAGCCTGTGGCCTCCTGAGGCGACGAGGAAGTTGCCTGAGGACCCAACAAGGGCCAGCAAACTGGCAGAGCCGTCAAGCCTGGAGGGAGAAAGGCGCTATGGCGCTGGGCAGGAAAAACAGGAAGAGGCTGGTGGCACAGGCAGTCATCGCCAGGCTGAAATTGGACAAAGGAAAAGGGCAAATGCACCAAGAAGACCTCACATATAGCTCCACGGAAAACTGCCCAGAAGGGGAAAGCACACATCTTAGCACTGTGCTCGGGGATGGACAGTGCACCCACCACACCACACCCCGAGACCCTGACAACTCCAAGGTGAGGGTGTGTGGCAGGACTCCTGCTCATGGCTGGTGGAGAGGCAGGACTCCGCAGACAGCCCTGTGATGGCCTACAACACAGCCAGCCACGTGACCACTCCTGGCACTGACCATTCGTGGCACCTTTACTTGTAATTGCCAAAACTGGGGACAAATGGCATGCTTCTATAGGTGACCGGACAGAGAAAGCATGCCAGACAAGGGAGCACGGTCCAGTGCTGAAAAGCATCTCAGCGGTGGACTGCATGCTCAGCAAGCATGAGGCCCTGGACGTGGCTCCCAGCACGGCAGAAAAGAAAACAGGGGAAAGAAATGAAGCATCTTATCATGTCATGAAAAGACACACAGGCCCACTGCACACGAGTGAGGAGGCTGGCCTGACGGCACAGGCTGCAGGCAAAACTGCAGAGACAGGGAAAGCATCGTGGCTGCCAGAGGCCAGGGAGGGTACCCAAGAGTGCACAGGGGCTTCTGGAGCAGTCGTAGACCTGAGGTGGACGTGCATCACTCACTGAGCTTCGCCAAGACCCACTGGATGCCGGCACGAAGAGGGAGCCCCATGTAAACCACCAAGGGCGGGCAGTGGTGACCGGGAGTGTTGGCTCGCCGGCTGCAACAACGTGCCACTTCAGTGCACAGCGTGGACTCTGGGACCTGTGGGAGGGTGGCCGTGGGGGAACTCCACCTTCCTTGATCCTTCTGTAAATCTACAGCTTCACTAAATCAAATGTGTTGATTTCTTTTTTTTTTTTTAATTTTTTTTTTTAGTTGTAGATGGACACAATGTCTTTATTTTATTGCTCTGTATGTGGTGCTGAGGATCGAACCCAGGGCCTCACGCATGCGAGGCAAGCGCTCTACCGCTGAGCTACAATCCCAGCCTCGTGTGTTGATTTCTTTAAGTCTAGCAGGTTATCCAGCTGTACGATCATACAAACAGCAAAGGCCACGGGGTAATATGCAAACAAGGGGAAGGACAGCTGCCAGTGCAATGTCCAGCAACGCAGAGGGACAGGGACAGTCCTGAGGCCACACAGGCTCCAAGGCACCCGCGGGGAAGGTCGGCGATGACACAGCCACAGCAGACTCCCCTTCAATCCCAAGACCAAAGACCTGCCCAAATGGAGAGGCCAGGCCAGACAGCCAGTCAGAGATGGGGGAGGACGGCGCTGGAAGGACCTGGCAGGCAGCCGCCACCAGGGCGAGGCCAAGTGGCACTCAGCTGACTGGTGAGCAGCCTCGCCTCGGGCGGCGAGCACAGCACACCACAGGCCCCTGCCACATGCAGGAGAGCGCGGCTGCGCAGGAAACACAAGCAAGCAGGACGGCCTCCTGCTGCTCTGCCGCTTTCCTGGAACTGAGACTCGTGAAGTGACAATGGAGGGTTCCACACTGTGTCAGAGTGATCGCCAACCTCAGGCTGTACCTCAGACACACTTGAAATCAATTAAAAATTACGACATAAGGCGGGCGTGGTGGTGCACGCCTGCAATCCCAGTGACTCGGGAGGCTGAAAAAGATCACAAGCTCAAAGCCAGCTTCAGCAATTTAGCAGGACCCTGTCTCAGAATAAAAATTAAAAAGGGTGGGGCTGGGGCGGGGCTGGGGCTCAGTGGCAGAGCGCTTGCCTCGCACGTGTGAGGCACTGGTACTGGGTTCAAGCCTCAGCACCATAAAATAAAATAAAAGCATTGTGTCCATCTGCAACTAAAAAAAAGGGTGGGGCTGTGGCTCAGTGGTACAGAACCCTGGGTCCCTAGGGCCAAAAAAAAAAAAATCAAAGACCAACATTCAGGTCCCTGAAAAGACAAAAGGGACAAAGAAACTGGGGGAGAATACCTATGACACAAGACGTAGGAGTATTCACTAAGCTCAGAACATGCTATCCAGAAGGAAAGCCAGCCAGGCGCAGGGCTCCAGCTCAGCAGCCACCAGCCAGTGGAGTCCACGGGACAGCCGGGCAGCACCTCCCTGCATGCACTGCCCGCTTCACAGCTGCATGGGCCCTGGGCATGGGAGAGGACGGGGCTCGCTGGCTCAGTGCTGTGGCAAGGATGTCACAGACAAGTGCCTGGTGATGGCACAAGGAGAATCTAGCGACGGGTAAACTGGGACAGCTGGAAGGCAGCAGCAGAAACCAGGAGCAAAAGTGACACTGAGGAGGTTGCCTGTGGCCACACCCACTGCCCACCTGCTGAGGACAGGGCTGGCCAGCAGGCCCACAGGAGGCTCCAGAGCCACGCCCTCCCAGGACCAGAGAGGTGTAGCCAGCTCTTTTCCTGGCAACCGAGCACAGCTTCCCTTCTTCAGTGAACTATTGTTTGTTCCAAGTCTTCTTTAAAGAACATGCCTCACTTTAATCACAGTCATTCTTAAAAGATGATGACTTAAGGGCTGGGATTGCAGCTCAGTGGTAGAGCGCTTGCCTCGCATGCGTGAGGCACTGGGTTCGATCCTCAGCACCAGATAAAAATAAATAAAGTACAGATATTGTGTCCATCTACAACTAAAAAATATATATATATATAAAAAAAAGATGATGAGTTAAAAAGAAGGGCCCAGTCAGCGCTGCTGAAGACAACTAGAGCTCAGAGGTAAGGGCCACGTTGCATAGCAGAGCATCGCGTGGCCAAGGGCCGTGCCAGCCTGGGTGCTCTGCCTGGTGACCAGAACAGGGCCATGCGCCCTGCACAGCTGCACCTGCCTGCCAGGACAGAAGCTGCCTTGGTGCTCAGGGCCTACAATGCCAGCCAGAAAATCCTACGCAACATGCTCCTGAATGACTCAGTGGCCAGAGAAGAATTCAGAATAGAAACGGAAACACTTAGCAAAGTGATAACTCAAAATCCAGCCCCAGCACCAGCTGCATATTCAAACAGAAGACACCTGAAAGTCTCTTATCCAGGTATCCAAGTTAGAAAAAGAAATACAGTAGAAAGACAACAACCAAGAGCAGAAACGGATGAGAAAATAAACAGGTGTCCTGGGCAGAATGGAAGACTAATAATAGCGTCTTCCAAAGGCCCAGCAGTTGTTAGGAAGGACGTGAGCTGCTCAAGGGGAGAGTGGGACAACTGGGTTGCGGCCCACACTGGCTGGGACAGAAACTCCCCACACTAACGCAGAGAGCAGTCCTTCCAGTCTTCCATCAGAGAAGGCAGAACTATGAACAGAGACTTCTCAGAGGCGACTCTGGGCCAGGCAGTTCTCAGTGGATACAGGGACCAAAGAAATCCCTGTGCTCAGACAGGCCTTCTCCATGGCTGCCTGGCTTAGTGGCCAGGCCTCATGTCAGAGAATCATGTCCCCAGCCCAGGCCCTCCTCACCTGATTTCCACTGCTCTGTGGTCCGGACAGTGCTTGTGGAAAAGCCTCAGCGCCTGCATCACTGCCGAGGTACACTCCACATACGTGTAGTCGATCATGATGTCCCCTGGGAGGGGTGGGGGGATGGGGCCTGTGACTCCCTGCACTGCCCAGGGCCGCAATCCAGGCCAGTTCACCATGAGCAGGCGCAGTACAGTGCGCAGAGCTTATGCCTAGGCAGGGCCCTCTGTGGCTTGGGCGGCATGGCACAGGGGCCCAGCAAGGCTTGCTCAGCTCTGAGGTGCGTGAGGCAGGGCAAGGAGGGGTGCTGCCCAGGACAGAGAACAAATGCAAGCAGTTGCACCCTTCCCGCAAAGTCCTCTTTGAGGACTGAGATGACAGAGGCCACTAAGGAGGTATACAGCTGGTGGTCCAAGGTCACTCAGGAACACAGCAGCACGGACCTGGTCCAGCAGCCCACGACACACACACCACAGGCCCCCACACAGTGCTGTGGGTACTGTGAGCACTGAGGCCTCTCGAGATGCACAGCAGCTCTGCACAAGCAAGCTTGTACAATCAAGAGCCAGGTGTGGTGGCCACGCCTGTGATCCCAGCACTTAGGGAGGCTGAGACAGGAGAATCGCGAGTTCAAAGCCAGCCTCAGCAATGGCGAGGCGCTAAGCAACTCAGTGAGACCCTGTCTCTACATAAAACACAAAATAGGGCTGGGGATGCGGCTCAGTGGTCGAGTGCCCCTGAGTTCAATCTCCAGTACCAAAAAAAGAAAAAAAGAGCTGGCCAGGCTGAGCCAGGGAGTCCAGTGAGATCCCACCCAAATCTCCCAGTGACCCCCCCGGACAGAGCCACAGCCCTTTCACCCAAAACTCAGGCACTCCGCCCCCACCCTTGAGCAGGGACAGCTGCACAGGCTCTGCCGGCACCTACTGCTGGCCAAGCACTCACCAAAGACCTCAGATGGGTTCAGCAGCTCCAGCAAGTGACCCCCACGCTTGGTCTCATAGGTGGCGAACCCTCCGTCAGGATTCCTCATGCTTAGCAGCTAAAACAAAGAGAATGTCCTGAGGAATAAGCATACCCAGAATCCACAGGCCAAGGTGGAACTTTCTAGAAGCACCCCAGGGCTGAAAACCAGGAGTGGGAAAGGGGACAGGGAGCAGGTGAGCACGCTGGGCAAGCCCTTGGTGCCTGGTGCAGGTGCCACCTCCACAGCGGTCAGGGCCTCACACAACCACTCGGAGACAGGAGCTCATCAGCTCAGGAGTCTGTCAGTGCTGGGAAGGTGCAGAGCGCCATGAGCAGAGAGGTGGACAAGAGCCAGGCTCCTCAGAGGATGGCACAAAAACAGTGGAAGCTCCCATCTTCCTTCCAGGCACCAGAAGGGGCCACTAGCCCTCCCAAAGGAGGCTCACAGGGATTGCCAGGAGGTCCTGGCGCTCAGAGAAGGGTCAGGAGCCACATGGCCTCCCCTGGGCCCAGGGCCAGGCAGGCACCAGCTCCTTCAGCACAGGGCTCTTGTGCACACAGTCAACCAGGCCTCACGGGCCAGCCAGGGTCCCAGTCCCATCTGAGCACCCACCCCTGCAGATGGCATCAGCTGAGCCCTGCGGGTGGAGAGAGCACAGGGTGTCTAGGAGGAATGGGCAGGGCCTCACCACAGCCACAGCGTCATGGAGCCGCTCCCGGGGGATGTGCTGGGAGATGGAGGGACACTCCTCCTGCAGCAGCAGCACAGACTTCAAGGCCTCGGCTGTGCAGTCAGCGACAATCCAGCCACAGTCCAGGGTGCTGAAGCAGAAGCCGCCCTGCAGGGCGCGAGCATGAGCTGCCTGCCCGGCCCTCAGCGTCGCCAGTCAGAACAGCTCATCTGGACAGACCTGCAGCTCTAGCACAGGGCGCCCCAAGCTGCAGCCCCATGCTGGGCACGCTCAGGTCTCAACACAGGGTTTCGACACCATGAAAAGGCAGGCCTCAGTCCACAGCCTCCACCCACGAGCTTCGAGCCCGGTGCCAGCTCTGCGTCCCTTCTTCCCTCTGCCGCCCCCAGCACTCCGGCTCACGTTCAGCCCTTTACTCGACGTGTGTGCTGTGCTGCCAACTGCCCCGAGGCACGGCCACATGTGTGCACAGACTGCCCCATGGCCTTGGCAACTTGAGCACTGGTGCCCACACCAGGCATCTCTAGAGCAGGAAGCCTGAGGCCCCAGGGAGAGCTCTCCTCTAAGGGAAGGACCAGCTGAGCTGGGGTGTGGGTGGGCTAGCCAGGCATACCTTGCTCATCTGACGGTAGTACTTCTCATAGTCGGGAGGGTTGTCAGGAACCTGGGCAGAAAGAAGGGCACATATGGAAAGCAGACAGGCACAGCCACAGGGCCACACTGCTGCCTGGGAACCAGAGCTCCAGCCAGCCTCTGCCACCCCAGGGCAGCAGGGCCCATGAGGCAATGCTGTGCAGCCACAGCCATGGCTGCCACTGCTGGGCAAGAGGCTCAGCCAGAAAGCTGGATCCCCACTGTGGTCCCAGCCGCACAGACCTCTGCTCCTGAGCCAATGGCTCAGCTTGGCAGGAACATGGACAGGTCTGTGTGTGTGTGCTCACACACAATGAGCAATGCCCGTTGGGCAGCAGCCAAAAGCAGGCCCTGCTGTGGGAAAGGTGCAGAGCCAACACAGCTCCACCAGCCCTAGACAGACCGACCGTGGCCACACGAAGACCCCTGCAACAGCATCCTGGTGAGATCTGAGGACAGGAGGCAGGGCACAAAGTGAAGGCGCTCCAGGGAGGGGTCACCACTGGAAACATGGCTGGAGGCAGCCCTGTGGGGGCTACCCTAGGGCAGGATATGGGGAGCCGGGAGAGAGGATACGTGGTGGGGCCTGTAGATTGGGGGTGGCAGGCAAGAGTGAGAGACACTGAAGATGTCCAACTGGGGACTCCGAAGTATGATTCATCTGGCAGGTCAGATGGCAGCACGGTCTCAGACACCACTGGCTAGTCCTCTGCTGACGTGGGATGCCTTGAATGTGCTGGGGGCATGCACAGGCTGCAGGCGCAGGGAGGCAGCCCCTGACCACATGGCCAGCCCAGCACGAAGGCAGAAGCCATCGGCTGGTGAGGGGCTGCTGTGGGCCATGGCAAGGGCGACCCTGGGGTCACTGGGCAGACACGGGAGGCCTAGGGCTGGAAAGAGCAGGTGGGGGTGACTGAGAAACCAGCCTGGGGAGGCAGGGCAGAGGAGCAGAGCCACGGCCTCACCTGTGACAGCCGCAGGAACTCATGTGCCTTCTGCAGGCAGGACAAGAACTCCGACCTGTGGTGAGCACCAGCCTAAAAGACGCAGGACAGCACGACTGAGCCAGCTCCCAGTCATCCTGGTGACAGCCCAGCCCACCGTGACAGTCGCCTTGACAATCTCCAGGGAGCGCTAGGGCTTCTTGCTGCACTAACCTCTAAAAGGCCAGTGAGTCGTACCAAAGGCAGGAGTGATCAGAAGGGACAGCCCCACAGAGCCAGGGCCCGGCCTGCCCCACCAGCACCTGCGCTTAGGCAGCCCACCCGGCCCAGCCCTTGGATTCCACCGACTTCCTCCCACCATCACGGAGGCACTCTCGTTCTTCTCCAGCACATGCCTAAGAACTTGTCCCCTCTCCTTAAGTTCCAGGAGCCCCAAACCAGCCGGCTCAGGGGCCACCTGCCTGGCTCCCTAAGGCAGGGTTCCTCAGGCTTGCCTCCTGAAGTCCCAGCATGCAGGGTGGCCAGGCAGGGCCAGCACCTCTGCAGCACGTCACGCTCTGCAGCCAGGCTAGTGCGACTCTCAAGGATAGTGTGGGTGGTCAGCCGTGCTATGCCTCTTAGGTGGACACACGGCCCCCACACACAGGTCAGGTGCAAGGTGCAGAGGAGACAGTCACATACCTCAAGCAGAGCCTGGATGGCAAATGCGGTGTCCCAGAGCTGTGAGCCATTGGTGCCCTGCATGCAAAGGAAGGGCTGTGGCAGCAGCCACCAGCAGCACCCACCTACCCTCCACCTCCCAGGACCTGAGGGGGTCAGGGGCTCCTGGCCTGCTGACACCCACACCAGCTTCTGAGACCTGGGCACCCTTGTAGCAAATGACAACACAGAGAACACAGGGTCCTGCCAACAGGAGTGGGTAAGGAAGACCCAACTGCCTCCATGGGCCCAGCCAGGACAGCCACTCACAGCACTTCTGAGATCCACAATACCTCAAGGGTTCCTCCATCCCCATGAGACCAGTGTACCCCAGTCATAGGACAGTCAGAAACACCCCCATTTCCTAGTACACCTGGGGTTGGGGACCCAGCAGAGGAACCAAGTGGAGCAGAGAAAGCCAACTTCAAATCCCACCCGCATCTCAGCACAGGAAGCAGCAGTCAGGGCCCCGTGAGTTTGTTCAGGGACCTCTGAAACGTCTGACGGAAGCCTAGGCCCCACAGGGTAATTGCAGACCCCCAGCTCTCCCAGGACTCACTAGGGGCCAAGGACCCAAATTAGCCCCCTCTGCCCAGAAAGGGACACATCTGCCGTCCACTGTCAACCAGAGTCCCTGTCCACATGCCATGTGCTATGTCCAGAGAATACCTTCTCCTTTCCCTAGCGGCCACACGTGTCCCCACCCACACTCTTTGGGTTCCTGCAGAGGGGAAGTCCTGCGGTCCTCCCAGGCCTGCCACACCCCACTGCCCCACAGGCTCCTCCCCTACCCATGACTACAGAGAAAGACCCCCTAGGACGAGCCAGGAGCCAGAAGCTGAAGACACAGAGCCCCAGAGACCTGCAGAGGAACTCCCAAACGACCACATGGAGAAGAGTCCCATGCCCTCCAGGGCCGCCCTCTCGTCACAGCAACAGGACAAGAACTTCTGCAGGGTCTGAGCCACGCTGCTGAGTAGTTAAGCTGCCCTGACCAACAGGACCCAGAGCAAACACTGACACACAGAGGGACAGGCAAGAATACGTGGTGGCCAGGGACCAAGAGGCCAGCAAGCTCCTGAGGCCCTGCAGACAGACGGCAGGCAGACTGGCCTCTCCTCTCAGGCCAGGTGGGTCCTGGGCAGGACTACTTCTAAGTCTTAGTGAACCCAAAAGGATAAAAAGTAAAGGGCAACATTGCTTCAAGGAAACCAGCAGCTGTAGCCTGCTGGCCCTTACCTGCATTTTCATGCCGTCCAGGCCCAGCCTGTGAAGGTGAGAGAGCCCCGGGTCAGCGCAAGGAGGAAGCAGAAAGGGGAGCAGCCAGCGAGGTCCACGCTGGGAGTGAGCCTGGGCCCCGGAGCACCCGTCTGTCCCTGAGACCTGCCACTGGCCTCAGCACTGCCTGGGCTTGTGGGCATGGGGCACAAGGCAGGGAAGAAGTCAACAGTTTTCCCAGCAGTGGGCAGTGGGAGGCCCTGAGACTGGGTGACCCCTGTGGTCCTCACCCGGCACAGCATGAAGGAGGATGGCCTGAGGAGCACAGGGCTTCCTGCCAAGGTCCCCTGACCGTCCCACTTCAGAGGACAGGCCCGCAGGCCCACAGGCCTCCTCACACCAACCCAAACCTGCGCCCACCCCTCCACAGGCTTCCTGGCCCTGCCTTCCAGACCGTCCCAAGCTGCGGCTAGGCGGCAGACCTTCCCAAAGACAGCCTCACCAGAGCTCCTGGCCCCCAGGGCCCCTCACTGGACACGGAGGATGCACTGACCTGCATCACCCAGTGTGTCTACCATCGGCACTCAATGCTTTCACCTCCCAGCTGCACTCACCAGAGGTAATCCGGGATCCTGGAGACATGGTCCTGGAAAGCAGAGGAGGCTGGCCCATCCACAGACCAGCGCACGAGCATGTTGATGGTCTTTGAGATCTACGGGAGATGTGGCCATCATGCCCAAACCCACTCCAGAGCCCAGGAGGACCCGTTTATGTTAACAGGAGTGGGGGTCAGCTGGGGTCACCAGCACCACGGGGTGTGAAGGAGGGACTGGGTGCCAGCAAGAAACTTACCCAGACCCCATGAGGCTGGCCCACCTTAGGAGGTGGCCATCCCAGCCCACCTCACTAGCCCTACTGTCTGCCAGCTGTGAGCCTGCCTTCGTGCTGGGTCCTCATCAGTCCCAACTTCTCTGGTCAGCACGCCCTGACCATGGTGCGCACACTGCTGGCTTGTGCTCCTTGAGGTCCCTTAGTCTGCACACAACTGGTATCCACCAGACCCCAGCCCCAGAAGGCAGAGCAGGCTCCAAAGGCAAGGCCTCCCCAGCCGGGGGAGAGACCAGGGAGAATGCAAGGCCCCTGCTACGGCCATCTTGGCACCCCTAAACCCTGCAACCACAAGGCAGGTGTAGGTTATCTGGGGTGGGAACCAGGAAGGAGACAGGAGAGGAAGAGCACCCTGTCAACTGGCTTCAAAGGAACTTGTGTCTACACGTAGGCAGGAGGTCAGGCTGTGCCTGGCTGGGCAGCTTCTCCAAGCCCAGGGCACGAGTCCTCCCCACACCTGAGACCAGGCCTCATCCCGAGGAGGGAGAGCCCCTACTCCCAGCCCCACAGACGGGGCAGGGCACTGACCGGGCCAATGCTGAGGCACTTGGTGAAGCGGTCGTCTGCGACGATGTGCTCGTACAGCAGCTGGACGGCCCTCCTCCGCAGGCTGGAGCTGTGGTAGCGCTCATACAGGTTGAGGAGGGCTGTGGGCAGCAGAGGGCAACGCCGGCTTGGCCCACAGCCCTGCACGGCGTGCCCACGGCCTCCCACAGGGAACTGCAGCCTCTCCTGTCCAGGAGCTCCTGCACACCTCTGGCTGCCCTGCCCACTGCAGTGGCTTTCAGCTCCCCCTCCAGCGTGGACCAGGCAGGGGGTGAGGAGGCTGCTCAGTGCAAGCGGGTGAGTGAGGGAGCCTCGAGCAACATCCTGGCCACTCGGCCCGGGCCGCCAGCCCCTCGGGACCCACCCACCGTATGTGACGCGCAGCAGCCAGCTGTGTGGCGTATACTGCTCTTCGTGGGCCACATTGTCCCTCTGTGCTGGCCAGTCGACACTGGCATAGTCCTCCACATAGAGCTCCTAGGAACAGGGGCGCCTGAGTCACTGGAGGTAAGAGGGTGCAGGCCTGCCAACCAGAAACAGAGGCCACCCAACTCCAGCCAGGAGTTAGGCCTCCAACTGCCAGCCTGCACCCTGAGGTGGGGGCACATCCACAAAAAGACCACCGCAGGGTGTGAAGGCTGGGCCATGTCAGCCTCGCCAGGGCCACCGAGGAGCTGCCTCAGCTCTGAGAGCCGCTGACCCACCCTCTCCTCCTAAAGGGCACAGTCCAATACACACCCTGTAGTCCAACCCCATCTCAAGGCCACTTCCCCAAGGACAAAACGGAAAGTGTGGGTGAGGATTCAAGTGGTTAAATCCCAGGGGGACCCCAGCCTTGGAGGCTGGAAGGTCCCTCACGATCAGAGGGCTCACCTGGCGGAGGCTCTGGACCAGCGGGTCCTCTGAGGCGCTCAGCCGAATGGCGTAGCAGTAGCTCATGGGGAGGTAGACCTGCCGACAGTGGCACCAGAGTGTGGAGGGGTGTGCCGGCATCCAGTCAGGAAACAGCCTGGGGGCAGCATGTGTCGGGGGAGAACCTGCACACAGGCCCAAGCCCCCTGCCACCCCCAAGGCCAAGGCCCTTCCGAGCACAGACAGCGGGCGGAAGGCTGAAGCCATGCTGGCACATGCTGGCATTCACGGCTATGCCCCCAGGGTGCAGCAGGCCTGTGCAGTTCACCCTCCAGGGAGCTGGCATCCCTGCCTCTCAGTCCCACAGTAACACAAGACAAGGGAAATTTGGGGGTCTACAGAACCCTGGGCTACGTGCAAGGGACAAGGGAAATTTGGGGGTCTACAGAACCTTGGGCTACTTGCAACTTTTCTAAAAATGGAAAACTAACCTCCAATTAAGATTACTTTAAAAAGCATATTTTCAAAACTCTAGGCCTGTGGGCTTTCCCAGCCTGGGTCTTTGTCTCTCTCTGACACTGGCACAGCTATTCCGCTGCTTAGGCAGCATGCACCTGGCCGTCCCACCCTCTCCTTTGAACCCCGTCCTTATGCCCTTATGCGTTGGAGAGTCACAGGAAGCTGCACAGGCTGAGTGCCCCTGCGGCTCCCCGCCTAGAGCACCAGGCCTCGGCCACCTCCACCCTCCCAGGGCCTGTCCATTCACTCCCCAGCATGTCTCACAATCTGGATAGCATTTCCAGCTTTTCTGTAATAGGAGTGGCTCAGGGTCTCTGGCCCTCCATCCCACCCCACCCTTCACTCTCTAACCCACCCCCAAACCAACTCCAGCAAAGACCTGCAGCAACACAAGTGATTGCGGACCCTGAACTGACCAACAGAGCCCCTAGTGTGGGAACACAGGCCAGCCATCCACTTCTGCCCCAGGGGCCACACTGACTACCCTGCCCAGGGCCTTCCTCTGCCTGCTCCTCACACAGGAGATTTGGCGCCCTGACTAGCCAGGTGCCTATAGTGGATTACTAGGTGCCAGCCTCACCCAGGACACCTCAGGCACCCACGGCACAAGGAGCTCCATCTAACCTCTTTGTCACTCCCTGTCTGCCCTCCCTCCCCCTTGTCACCACTCAACCTGGGGTGGTGTCAAGCCCCTAGGCCTTGCTTCAGGACCCTGCGGCCCATGCCCAACCCACTCCCGAGCCGCCCCCTCCCCTCCTGCCTCTTCCCACCAAAGTTGTCTACCACAGGACCTGTCCCCAGAGCTCTGCAAGGAAGACATCAGGGGCAGTTCTGGGGGCCTCACCTCCTAACATGTGTAACAACAGGGGCAAATTTACATGCCAAGAATGTTTTCCAGGGAGAGGGCCATCGCTTTCAAGATATCACAAAACGTTAAAAGATGCCGTAAGGAACCAGCATTGACTCTGCTGGGCAAATGTGAGGTCGTTCTGTTAGAACAAACTTAAGGGTTGGGTATGCAGCTCGGTGGCAGAGTGCTTGCCTAGCATGCACAAGGTTCTGGGGATGGAACCCAGGACTTTGTGCAGTGACGTCTAGCACTTTCTAAACTGTCAAGTGGGAATCCATGGCTGGGGCAGCTTAGGCTTGGTCCAGAGAGGGAAACGGAGTCCAACTTCCCACACCCTTACCCCCTTCTCCAGGGTCACAGACCTGAGCTGCTGTGTGCATCTGGGCCTGTCCCTCACTTGACAGTTTCTAAACATTCACTAGAAACCAGACAAGGGGAAGGAGCAGAACAGCGATTGCCTGACCGCTGAGCCTGGGGGAAGGGCACCTCTTTCCTCGAGTCCTATATATGCTCAAGGTTGCTCATCATTACCAGATATGATCTCATCTATGCAACAAAGCCCACGCTTCCTACTGTGCCACGTAATTCTATGGTCAGCCCGTAGCACCACACACCTGCCAAACATGTGGCCTGCGGCCTGAGTGGGCACCCCCTTCCTGCCCAGCAAGGAGTCCCCTTCCATCCATCTATGGGGCTCAGCATAGGAAAGACCTCTGCTGGGAACAGATCTCCACCGCCACCCATCACTCCACCAGGGAAGGAAGTGTCGCCAGCAGAGGGCAGGCCTACCACATCTCAGGGAACAGAGTGTTGAGGCCTTCCCAGCTGTAGACGTTCAGGACCGCCAGCCAGAACTTCCCCCAGGAGGGGATAGCCACAGCACCACCTGGGAAGAGAACAGGCCCACAAACCTGTCCTGTCAGCAGAGCCCACCCTATCTGTGAAGACTGGCCCACAGCACACAGAGTGGATCCAGCCATGGATTCCCACTTGACAGTTTAGAAAGTGCTAGACGTCACTGCACAAAGTCCTGGGTTCCATCCCCAGAACCTTGTGCATGCTAGGCAAGCACTCTGCCCACAGTAATCGAGGAACGCCTGTCACAGACCCCGCAAACCACACAGGAGCAGCACAGTCCAGGGCCACCCAGCACATCACAGCTGTGGGGTGGAACCAACAGCTTTCCCAGGAGCAAGCGTGTCCAGCCCCAGGAGACCTATTTGCAGCCCCTGCCCTCAGGAAGGAGCACATGAAGGCAGCCCATGACAGAGCACATTCTTCCCTAGGAAGGATGGGGAGACTTCACTGCTCAGGCAAGGGACGGGCCCAGAGGCACAGGGCAGCCCAGGTCTGTGTGCCCCTGGAGAAGGGGACGAGGGTGTGGGAAGTTGGACTAAGCCCAAGCTGCCCCAGCCATGGATTCCCACTTGGCACACAGTCCAACACAGGGGGAGATGGCCAGACCCCAGAGTAGATCCAACACCTACGGCTCCACGTCACAGCACATACCAACATTGACTTGGACAAGTTTTAGGAGGCTCCACCCCAAACTCAGGCACGCAAAATTCAAAAAAGACCCAAGAAGCTACTAGGCGAAGCATGGCCCAAACCCATTCCTCCACCAGACAAGCAGGTGCACCTCGGAGCCCCAGACAGTAGCACTGTGAACTTCAAGTCAATGCCAGTAAAGGCTGACAAACACCTGAAAGGAGAATGCAGGGTCTCATGAGAACAGGCATAGGACACTTCAACCAGCCTGGGAGATCAGGAAGAAATGAAGAAAGGACGCTGGGATGCTGGGTAAAGAGTAAGTAAGGCAGCAGGGTGGGGCGGAGGTGGAACGGAAGGATGAGGAGTGTGAGAGCCCCGAAGAGGGAAAGGACTGAGGAGCGGATGAGGCCCTTGCACGAGCAGAAAGCATGACGAACAGGATGGGGTGCAGAAGGTCCGTGCGGGGCAGGGCCACACCAGGGTCTGCACTGCAGCCATGTGAGCTAACTTTGCTCTAAGAGCAGCTGGAGCCATGGAGCCTGCCCAAGGCACAATGGCCTTCAAAGCCCAAAGGAAAGGGCAGAGGCGGCCAATCCCCTAGGAGAAGCAGAGTCCAGACTGCCCATGGCTAGGCTGCCTCTGGATGGTGTCCTGCAAGCACCATGTCAGCATGTTAACGTTTTGCCAATTCTTGACACAAACAGAATTATTAGGTCTTTTTATTTGAAGAGCTGACCGTTTCTGCCTGTTTTTGCTTTGACTCATCCTTGTTTAATACTCCGTCCAATGTTTCAGCTAGAGTGGTATCTTCACTTCTCACCTGCAAGAACCTGCCATGCCAATGCAACATAAACACATGACCCACAGGTGCTGTGCAGCCTGTACCTTTCTGGTGAAGAATGTTCCGGGCTCGCACTAGGTCAGGATCATCAGGCCCAACACCCAGGATTCTGAGAGCCACATAGTTGAGGGCAGTCCCAAACACTGTGGACTTGTCTTCAACGTGCCTACAGGAGCAAAGGTAGAAAATGACCTCTGGTCATCACTTCCAAGGAAAAAAGTAATGCTGGTAGTGAAGTTTGCCTAGAAAAGGAAGAATGTGGAAATACTTTCCCCTGACATGACATCACAACTTAGGAAGCAGCACGTCATCCCCAGGAGCTCGCTCAGCTCCCAGGACAATGGACCTGCACCCAGATGCCCCAGGCAGGACCCACCCACCCTTTTGCTCACTTCCCACTCAAGTAGCTGTGTCTGTCCAAGCACAGTCCACTGTGGCAGGGGCACCACACCCAAGAGGACCAGGCTGTCCTCTCAGAATGTGCACCAACCAGGAAAGCAGATTGGGATGAGGCCTACTGCGCCCACCTGCATCTGCTACCACCCTAAAGACGAAGACAACTTTCTTTGGTCTAAGATGAAACACAGATGGCTTTCATGGGGCATCTGGGTCTCAAAAGTCCCCACCAGCCATGAAACCCAGCCACAGCATGGGTGTGAAATGAAGCCCAGCACTAGCCGACTTCCCAACCCAGTCCACAGCACGATCCCCTCACCTCTCAGCAGCCTGGAAACCCAAGCATCACCTACACAGAGTCACATGCACGCAGTCAGGTATACTCACAGGCCCCAGCCACCATCAGGGAGCTGTACTGATCGCAGGTACCGTATCATCTCCTCTTTGTATTCCTCTGGCAAAGGGATGTGTGTTATGTGGCACGTGATCAGAAGGCCTGCAGGGAAGAAAGGATATTCCTCATTGAGAGTACGTGCTCAGCATTGCTAAGACTGGACCCCTTTCCTCCTGAGGACCCACCCTGACAGGAAGCTGCCCCCATGGATCTCCTTTCCTATGGAAACAAGCCCAGGAAGGCCATTCTTCTTGGGCCCCCTCTGGGACCTTGGGACAGGACTCAAGAAAGCGACAGGACTCAAGAAAGCAAAGCACAGGTGATGTTCCTGCCCAGGACCTGCAGAAGCCACCAGGCTACCCCTGAGTCAGAGAAACACCAAACACTGCCCCAAGTCTTGAAGAGGCCACCCACAAGTGCCCTGAAGGCCCGACAGGAACCAGCATCCAAGATCAGTGGCCAAGAAGGGGAGGCCAATCTTTTTTTGGGGGGGGTACAAAGGATTGAACTCAGGGTATTTGACCACTGAGCCACATCCCCAGCCCTATTTTGTGTTTTATGTAGAGACAGGGTCTCACTGAGTTGCTTAGCACCTCACTGTTGCTGAAGCTGGCTTTGAACTCGCGATTCTCCTGTCTCAGCCTCCTAAACTGCTGGGATTACAGGTGTGTGCCACCATGCCTGGCTGGGAGGCCAGTCTTGATTTAACACCCACTAGGAAAGAAACACCCTTATGGGTGATGCTGGCTGCTTATTTGTGTCGTTCCGTTTTGAAGAGTTTATAAGCATGTGTCACTCTGCAAACATTGGGGGAAACACCGTCAATAAGACTCTTTGTTCCCAGCCTGGTCCTCCTGGTGTGGTGCTCCTAGGCTACCCTCTACCCCATGCCTAGCACAAGAACTGTCTCAGAGCAGAGTTACTAGACAAACCTGTACTTGTACAAAAATCCAGGCCACTGAAACAGCGGATTGAAGTCACTAGGAAAGAGGGTCCTAGTGCATGGGGACATCTCCCATATCACAACACTGAGTGCTTCTGCAGAGAGACACTTCCAGAGTACAAGAGAGTCTCATCCAACCAGGCCAGACAGTGCCCAGGGGTGGACTCCTTGCCAGCCCAGACCCAAGGTTCCCAGGCCACAACTCCCTCACATGCCCTTTCAGGGTGAGTTCACAGTGACTGTCAGCACACATGGACATCGGCTCCCCACACACCACTCTGCCCACCTACAACAGCTTGGCATAGGCTGGGTCTCCACGGAGTTCCTCTCTCACCCAGTGCTGGGACTCAGCAGCCTCCTCCCCAGTTCCCCTGCTTCCCATATCAGAGAGCCTCCACTTCTGTCCCAGCACCAGGAGCAGGATAACTGGGACTCTGGGCAACCCTCCCCAGCCCTTCTCTCATGAGTTCCTATGCATTCATCTGCTTCACCAAGAGCCTAGACCAGAAAAAAAACAACCCCAAGGATGAACCAGGGCAGTCTTGCCCTCAGGCTGGAGCAGCAAGTTCCTACCTGGCAGGAGGAAGAGAGGGCCACCGTAATCACCCGCCCAGTGCCCATCTTCAGCCTGCAGTCCTACATAAAATGTTACTCCGTTCAGAGCCCCTTCACGAGCTGTGTGAGCTTTGGGCAAGTCCTTAAAGTAACTGCTCTGCAAAGAGACAAAAGAAATGACAGTTGAAGAGGACTGCCACCCAGAGGAGCCCTCCTCACCCACAGCCCAAGTCAAAGCGAGTGGAGATAGCTTTACAAGTTTCAGCTATTTTAATCAAGTCTGAAAGTCTGACGACAGTTTAATATCTGAGTACAGTACAGTTTCACATTCTTACGATTTTACTGTCCAGTCTCCTATCTGCAAATGTCTTCACAACTTCTCTAAGATGTGGGTTGTTTTTTCCCTCTTGGTACTAGGGATTGAACCCATGGGCACTTAGCTACTGAGCCACATCTCCAGCCCTTTTTATTTTAAATTTTGAAACAGGGTCTCTCCAAGTTGCTTAGGGCCTCACTGTGTTGCTGAGTCTGGCTTTGAACTTGCAATCCTCCTGCCTCAGCCTTCTGAGCCACTGGGATTATAGGTGTGTGCCACCACCCCAGGTTCTAAGACATCTGAAACAGCTCCTGGACTATGAACAGGGCACTGACACCCACTTGGGCCTGGAGCTCCTGCCTTCCTCAGAAAGGACCCAAAGGACTGCAGGCACAGCAGCTCCCCAGAAAGGGGTCTGGCTGTGGCTAGAGGCCAGGGCTTAGTAGGAAGCCAGCTCCTGTGTACACTACCACTCTGTGACTAGCAGAACTTTTGTATAAGGATGAACATAACCAGAACATCAGATCAAATAACTTTTGTGAATAAATACAAAAATCACAACTATTGTTTACAATTCTTCTGCATATTTAAAATTATTTCAAAATAAAGTGCTCAGAACAAAACTGTGCCAATTTCTTGCAGGAGTGGGGGCTGAAGGGCATGAAGCAAAGAGGACCCTTGTGAAACACTGAAATTAAGGGTGGGGACCCCCTAAAACAGCAAGTTCCTCGTGCCGAGAGTAAAGCTCTGCCAGGGCTGCAACCCCCTGGCCTGACGGCCCCGCGCTGCGGCTCCGGGCGGGTCGCCGCGGACCAGCGGCCACTTACAGTGTCCAGCCCCACAGAGTGCGCCTCCAGGCCGGTCTGCTGGCGGCCAGCGTCGTCGTCCCCGCCGCAGTACGTCCACGTCTGCCGCCCCAGCTCATTGCGGAGCCGCCAGCGGCTGAGGTCGGTGGCCGGCTGGGTTTTGTAGGGTCCCCCTCGGCGCCGCAGACACCTGCCGGACCCGCGCGGTGAGCGCCGGCCCCGCCGCCCCGCCCGACCCACCGGCGCCCTCCGGCCCCTGGAGCCGCACCCGCCGCCCGGGCCCGGGGACTCACGTGCCCTCCGTCATGACAGCTCAGAGCTCCGCGGCTGCACAGCGACCCGCAGCCTAGAACCCCTGGCACACCCTGCCCCGCGCACTGCGCAGACGCGCGCCTCGGCTGACCGCACTGCGGGGTGGAACGATGCAGCGCAGCCAATCAGAGCGCCAGGAGCTGAGCCCCACGCGCTGGCGGCTGCGGTGACGGAGCGCGCCACACACCACGCGGCCGGGGCGGAGCCCGAGTGGCGGGGCGGGGCCTGAGGGCGGGATTTGTGGGCGGGTCCTGGAGGCGGGGCGGGAGCTGGAGGGCGTGACCGAGGGTCATGTGGGCGGGGCTAGGGCGGTGGGGCCCGTGGGCGGGGCCGGCCGCTCGGTGCCTCAGTCGCTGCCTCCGCCGCGGGCGCCGAGTGGCGCTCGGCGTCCTGAGGAGGACGCGGAGGCGAGGCGACGCGGAGGCTTGTGAGGAGGGCCCGCCGGGTCTGCGAGGCCGGGAGTTCGCGGACGCCCTCAGATTGCGAGAGCGGTGAGGGTGGCGGCGGGAGCGGGTGGAACTCGTGTGGACTGAGGTGAATGCGGGGATCCAGGGGGCCGGGAGCCTGGGGGCCAAGGGTCAAGGGGGCGGGAGCCCGGGGTCAAGGTGGCGGGAGCCCGGGGTCAAGGTGGCGGGAGCCCGGGGGTCAAGGATCAAGGTGGTGGGAGCCCGGGGTTTAGGGCCAAGGGGGCGGGAGCCCGGGGTCAAGGTGGCGGGA